>CAUDMG010002778.1:0-137500 GCA_958450375.1 Homarus gammarus
GCCGAAAAGGCAGAAAAACTTAGAGACCATCAACTACAACCTCAACCCCCCATGAGAGTAAGATTATACTTCCCTGAAGGTACATCACCTGAAGACAAGTATCTCTGGCTGAACGATGCGGAAGGCAAACACCCAGAGGCTGAGTTTCAGTTCAGAGTCGGTACACAAGATCATGTTCTGATTAGAAGCGATCCAGCAGTCATACAGGATCTCCTCACCAATAGCATAAGGGGAATAACCATGGAACAATCATCCCAACCATCGAGCAAGAAAACCATCTTAATCATAGGGCTCGACCAGTACCAAACCCCTACACTACTAGAAGCTCATCCCGACATCAGAAGGACAAAGCGACTCAGGGGCAAGAATGCAGTCATTGCAGACTGGGTTGGCTCGGAAGACCCACCCAAGACCATTCGAGTCCGTGGTGCCTATCGGACTCTAAAGGTAACTCTATCAGCCCCCTAACCGGAGGTGTTACAATTATCAGCACTGGGGCCATGTGGCCCGGTTATGCCCCTCGACTAAGCCGTGGTGTGGTCTCTGCTCAAGGCAACATGCAACACAGGTTTGCAGAGATACAGTTGCTCAAGGGGGTGTCATCCAACAGAAGTGTATTAACTGCAAAACAGTTGGAGTTCCTGTATGGCACCCTGACTGTTCTAGAGCTCCTACACCCTTTCAGCGCCCAGACCCGCCACCCAGGCAGGTCTCAAGAAACACTAATGCTGCTAGGGTACTCCCTACGGCCAACCCCTGGCCCGCCCTCCCCACCAAAGCACCAGGATCATCACCAGCAGTCATCGAAAGATCAGTAAGGGGCAACACCGACGTACGGACACAACAGGTAGCTGCCAACACACTCCGTGAACACGCGCAATGTGAAGAGATTGCATGTGTTCTGGGTATCAAGTTCTATCTACAGGAGCGAGCACAAACACCTGTAGAGTTTTCGTAGGTTATATTTACTGGATAAACAGAGATACACAAGGGAGGTGGCGCTTCTTACTCTGTCTGGGGGTCAACTAGCCTTTTAGGCGACATGTGGCAAGTGATACATTAGCAGCTTCCATATGTCGCCAGGCACATTAATTAAGCATGTGGGACATGGTAAATACATTGCCACACGCTGCTAGCTAGGCTGAATAAATAATGTATATAAATGGAGCACATACATAATATACATACATAATATACATACAGCATACATAATATACATACAGAGATCAATGATTTGAAAAATTAAATTAAAGAACTCAAAGCTCAATTTACAGCTCAAACTGAAATGTTAAGGAGCCTCTGTGATACACTACAGAAAAAAAACACCACCAACACAGTGCAGCAGCCACGGAAAAATTACAGTCAAACTGAAGACATTCAGATGTCAGTACCAGCTGTGGAAACTCAAGACCCACCAGGAACTAGTGTCCACGCAAATGAAAATAGTGATACTAGCAACAGTTCTACTGACGCCTCTGTGGACATGGACAGTAGGGTGTGTAATACGGAAGCGAATTTTCTTTTTTTGAGTTTGAAAAATCGGCCCATGGTATTAATGATGTAGTTCTATGTGCAGAATCATGTGATATCTTCAGATTTGAAAAGTTTTCATTTTTTGCTAGGTAAATTTTAACTTGAAATCTTATGAAAATTCAGTATTCCCACCCTTTTACCAACACCACTAAATAGCATATTTAAAGTAAAGTAAATGTATCAGGTTAATTTATTAGGATGAAAATGATCCAGAATAGTGAAACGAATGATCTTGACACATTTATTAAATTTAATATTCCTTTAGAAAACAAAATCATCAAATACAAAAACCGGTTTTACTACTACGACCCGGTGTTGCTGCACACCATAGAGAACATGTCTTTCTTGCTTCTGTTTCTACTCATCACCTCCCTGCTGACCACCTGAGCTCGGATGTAGCCTTCCCTCCTCTCCTGGCTGTACACCTGACTGCTGGCCTCGCTCACTTGCTGTACACAACGCTCTATATTCTGGGTGTGCGAGGGCCAGGCAGGGACATGCATGGGGTTGTCCAGGAAGGCTCTGACTTGAACATTGGTGAGGCTGCAGGTAAGAGGGGGCTCACTGCCAGCCTGGATGTTATCCAGATCTATGAGATCAGTGAGGGTCTTGGCACCTAGATTGACTTCAGGAGTCTTCCTGACCCTGAAGAAATCGTCACCAACTGATTAGTCATGCCCAGATCCTCTCATAAGTCTCATATCCAAGATCTTTTTGACTGCCACTCTTCTCTCCTCCTCATCCTTACTGCAGAGCATTGTCTGCAGAACTGCCTCGGGATGAGCATACCAGGAAGATCTCCTCACAGTCTGCTCCACAATCTGAACAACCTTTCTTGGCTGACTCCTCAGGAGCTCAAGCTGGAAGAGAACATGCCTCGGACCTTCGGAGAACGATGACTTGACCTTGGTGTTGAATCAATTTGGCAAGTAGACACTCACGATAAATTGGACAATAAGTCCCAGGTTGTGAAGCTGGTTCCTTTTCAGTTTATGGTGAGCGACCCAAATTCTGCAGAACCTGAGAGCCGTTGTGAGCCACCTAGAATGTGAGACTGGACCTATCTGCAGGTAAGCAAGTCTATCAGGCATGACCCCACTTTTGATGGCACTGCAAATCATGTAACCATAGTACTGGTCAGTACTCAGGTCGTCAATGACAGTATGTGCAAGCTCAACGAGTGGAGGGCCAACTGTGATTTTTTCAAAGCTCGGATTTATTTCTAACTCAGTGGCAGAGTGCAGCATCTTGCCAAGAGGACCAGACCATCTGTTGTTTGAAAGAGTCTTGCCATCCAGCTCCTGGATCAGATGTCTGAGTGGCAACTCGTTGGTGTGGAGGTCACAAACAATCCAGACCAGCTTCCTCCCAATCTTCCGCTCTATCCACTGTATGACCCCCCCTTGCCACCCTGTGTTCGTGTTGGTGCTGTCCCCTCCAATGGCCTGCAGGGTCTGGTCTACGTTCCTCTCTCTGAGCCAGTTCACAATGTTATCTGTCACTATCTCAGCTGGTTTCCTGATGTCATCTTTCTCTGGAGTGAAATGCCACAAATACTTCCTTCCTGGTTCACTGCAGCAGGAGTAGTGTTCCTCCTTCACCATGGCAGGGAACAACTTGTCAGAATCTCCAACTTTCATGAACACTTTAGTGTCATCCCTTCTCCCATCAAAGAACAAACAATTGATTCCATTTTTCTTATCCCCTTATCAAACTCCTCTTCTAGGTTACTGACAAGTTTCTCCTGAGCTCTCCTTACTTTGTTATGATCTATCACCAGGTGAACATCATCAGGTGTTATCAAACCACCGTCAATCCAGGCAGCTGTTGCTACCTCTGCAGTCTCTCTGAGACCAGTGTGGTGTGGCATGCTGGCCAGAGCTATGCTCGGGATATCTTTCCTATTTCGAATGTTATACCTGGAAGGTTTGGGATCATTATTTTCTGGGTTAGGGACAAAGTCACCATTCTCCTGGTCAGCACTCGGATCAGCCATGGGGAAGTCATTAAACTCTGAATCAGCTTGACTCCAATCATCGGCCATTTTTACCTCACCCTGGGCCTTCTCAAGTCTCTTTTCCTCGGCAACTCTTCTCCTCTTCTGTCTCTCTGTGGCAGCCTCCTGTCTCTTGGACTCCGGAATATCTTGGCTAGAAATCATGAGAGCCCCTATACTGCCAGTCTTCTCTCTCTGTGCTTTGACAAATGCCAGTTCGATCACAGGAATCTTCAGTTCACGCTTGCAAATACAGGAGATGTGGGCCTCGGATTTACAGTCACAATCGCATCCAAACTCAGGACAGAGAACAATTGGGCACTTGCAAGTAATTATGTCAAATAACTGGTCCAGTTGCTTGGCAAAGCTGTCCTTAACTGCAAGTTTTCCTCTCCCAAGAGAGATATCTCTTGCCTTTTCCCAACTGGCTAGCAGTCTCTCACTAATCTTCTTCTGACTTGTTATGACTGGAGGCTTGAACTGAGCGTTAGCCAGAGTGTACTGTGCCAAGACAGCTTTGGTCATATCACTGGCAATGTCTTTGTTTGTGTAAGTTCTTTGGTTCTTTTCACTGATTTGCCTGATTAAAACACCGTATCTCAAAGCATCTCTCAATGTAGGCAACTCCGACTTCAGGAGCTCTCTCCCAGACCCAAGATAGTGACTGAGATGGCTGGATTTTTGGTTCCTCGTCCTGACACAAGCAGCCATCGCAAATATTATCAACTTATAAATGCATCAGAATCTGAAACAGAAGAAAATATTGTTAGTTGGGTTGTTAAAGAATGAAGTCAGAAAGCAATGTTCACTATTTAATTGTAATGCACTAATGCAGCTGTTCGTTTGATTTTCGATAAATTTCACGCTAAAATTTACCTAGCAAAAGGTTGCAAAATATTGAAACTGAAATTATTTTCTGTTTATATACACTAAAATCTACCAAAAAAGTGATGGGCCATTAGTTTTAGCTGATCTTCCTTCCTATGACACACCTTAATGGACAGTGAAGATGAACAAACACAAACAGAAAATGGTGGTGATGTCGAGTGTAACCAAAGTGTGCCGTTATCTGCCAATGAAATACAACAATTGTTGAACCGTACATGCTCCAGAAATGTTTCAAAAAGGTTAACTGGCCTACTGCCTGCCGAAGGGACAGGCAGCGCAGAAAAGAACAGTATCATACAGTGCCTTTTGCCTCTTTCCAAATACATTTCATAATGGCCAGTGTTAATACCAGACAAAGATACAGAGCGGTGAAGGTGATGAGTTGGAACATCTCATCCCTTAGAAAACGATACCCTGACCTACACCACAAAGTTGTGACTGAGGACATCGATATTGTGTGTCTACAGGAGTGTCTCACACCTAATGGTAAGCCCCCACCCACTCTGCCCAATTATGTGTATTATGATCCTAGTTCTACTCATACATGTTTGATGTATGTTAAGAAGTCACTCCCGCATGTACCTCTTGTATCCAAGAAGACTACCAACCTTCAGTACCATGGGATCACTATCCACCTCCACACTCAACATGCTGTACGCCTATGCTCCCTCAGATCAGCTTCAGTACACAGATCTTCCAGACTTTTTACACACTGAGCCCACTGTCCTGATGGGTGACTTGAATACTAGACACAAGAAATTAGGTGACTCCACCACTAACACCAATGGTAGGAGACTTATCTCATTTCTCAGCGCATATGGAGATGTTCAAATTATAGGTAATAATGAACCAACACACGTCTATGGCGGGGGTCTAGACAAATGTATTGGCTTTAAGCTATCATACACAACTCATAGCTGTGATGTTGTCACTGATCTTATGTCTGACCACAGCCCAATCCAAGCTAGTATACATGTAGCCAATGACACCCCCACTGGTGGTAAACTCAACAGACGTAGAATCACAGTCAAGCAAGAACATGAAAGCCCTTTCATAGACTTCATCCATGACTGGTACAAGGACTACAAGCCTGACAACTACCAAAGTTTCCATGACGATCTGATAGATAGGACTTATGCATACTTCACCAACAATGCCTCCACCAAAGAAAGGAGAAAATGTGGTCAGCATAATGGGAACAGGCAACAGCAGTGCTATAATGACCCTGAGCTGAAAAAACTCAGGGCTAGGGTCAGGAGGGTGGGTAAGGGTTTCAAACAAATTAGAACACCTCAAATGTTACAATTGTATCAAGCTTCCCTTGCTGCTGTCAGGGAACGTGTAAACCTACTCAGATAAAATGCATGGGAGACATATCTCAACAGCCTGAACCAACACACATCCCTCAGCAAAGCCTGGAAAGACATAAACATAATCAGAGGTAAAAACAGTAGACACGTCTCCCATCCAAACCCTCTGCAAAAGTCGAATGAGCTAATAACAAAGTGGGCTCATGTGTCTAGCTATGACATGTTACCAGCTAAGACTCGGGGACTCCTTGATGCGAAGTCTGTAGAGAGAAGTAATCTTATTAGCTTTATGCTGGGCAAACAGCACGATGAGTGTGATGTTCCATATATTGAGTGGGAGCTTGACGCAGCCCTCGCCAGCGGTAGGTCTACTTCCCCTGGAGAGAACGGAGTCACCTACAACATCGTTAGACTACTAAGGCGCGTGCCAGGCAATCCATTGTTGGTATTGTACAATATGAGTCATGCCGAGGGCCAACTACCCACATCATGGACCAGCATTATTGCTGTACCAATACCGAAACCAGGACAGCCTGATGCTTTTCGTCCCATAATAATAATAATAATAATAATAATAAACGGTTTATTAATAGAGCTGCAGCCGGTGGCTGAAAATATACAGACTTACATTAGATTTAGACATAATGATATAATATGCATTGAATACATTTACACGGCTGTGCAGTACATAAATCAGGAGTTGTTTATTATTTTAACAATAGATGGGATGGTGCTATTCTTATATCTATCGGTGCGGGCTCTTATGGGCTGAATTTTGTTGTAGTGGCGAACTGCGCGAGTTGGGTGGGGGGCTGCAGGTGGCAGGAGGTGGCGATGGCGAGGGTGGTGCAGTAGTCCACGGCCAAACCTTTCCAGTGTTTGGTGGTGGAGGTGCCTGAGGGATGGCATTTCCAGGGTGGAGAGAGCGTTGGTGTAGCCGGAGTATTCTGCGCCGAGCATGATTCTGCAGGCCCTTTTCTGTACCTTCTCTAGCTGACGTTGTTGGGTGGAGTTGAGAGAAGACGACCAGGCTGGTGACGCATACGTTAGTTTGGGGAGAATAAAGGCGTTGTAGATGGTCCTCAGCTCTGGCGTGGGTGTCCCAAGTGACCTAAGTTTTCGTAGCATGTAGAGACGGTACGAGGCTGCCTTGACTGTGTTATTTACATGGGCCTTCCAGTCAAGTTTGTTGTCTATAGTTACACCCAGGAGTTTAGCAGACTGCACCAGCTGGAGAGGATGGGCACCCACTGTGACTGCTGGGGCTTGCACTGGAGTGGTGGCGGTATTGATGTGCATGACTTCGGTTTTGGTGTGGTTGATGGTGACCTTGTTCTCCGTAGTCCATGCCTGTAGCCTGTCCAGGGTGCCTTGGAGCAGTGAGTAGTCTGGTGCGGTGTTGTCCACTGAAACCCCCACAGTGCAGTCATCCACGTACTTCCACCTGTGAGGAGTGTCCGATAGAGCGTCGTTGATCAGGATGAGGAAGCACAGTGGTCCCATCTTGGTCCCCTGGGGAACACCGCAGGTGAGGTGTTGGAATGTAGAGACCAAGCCCTGATACCTCACTGCTTGGCGACGTCCACCAAAGAAAACAGTGCGCCATGAGACCAGGTTGGTGGGCAGCCCTAGTGCAATAGTCTTGTTGATAACAGTGCAGTGATCAACAAGGTCCAAGGCCTTCCTGAAGTCCACAAGGGCAACGGCCAGTGATTTCTTACGTTTCTGCAAGTTTTGTGTAGAAAATCCAGAAACCTCACCAAGCAGTGTGATGTAGAGGAGGTCCTCATATTGCCAAATTGCTGTGGATCAATTGACTGATAGATACTGGCAAATGCCCACTCAAAAACAAAGTCCTCACAAAGTAGACTGGGTATGGGGGTAATGGCAACTGGCCTGAGGTCGTTAGGGGACTGCCTATGTAAAGCCTTTGAGAGGATGGTTCTTGGCAGACTCTTATATAGAATCAGAGAACACATGTCTCCTAACATAAATGGCTTCACCCATGGTAAAGGTGTACATAATTGCATCACCACATTCCTAACTGTGCATGGTGATGAAAGGCACAGATACACCACATTTCTTGACATAAAAGCTGCATTTGATATTGCAAATAGGCAACTGATATTGTATGAACTAGCCAAAATGGACATAGGAGGTAGGCTGTTACACTGGATAGGTGGTTACTGTATGTATATTATGTATGCTGGATTATATATCATGTATGTATATTATGTATGTGCTCCATTTATGTAATATTTATTCAGCCTAGCTGGCAGCGTGTGGCAATGTTATTACCATATCCCACACGCGTAATTAATGTGCCTGGCGACGTATGGAAGCTGCTAATGTATCACTTGCCATACGTCGCCTATAGCAGTTGACAAGGAGCCTAGCCAAGGGAGAGCGCTGCTTCCCTCTGTGTACATACTCTTATCCAGTAAACCGAACCTACAAAACTATACAGGTGTTTGTGTTCTCTCCTCTATATAGAACTTATTATTCAGAACCTAACATGGCGCAGTGATACGATCTTACTGGATAATTACGAGTGAAAGTGCAAAGTCTGTGGAAAGCCGGCGTACGGACTCCTCTCTCGCTTGGGTCAACTCCCGCGCGTCAGCTCTCCTCGAAGAATCTCAGCAACTTTGAGCAGTGTCAGTGACAGTGATTTTCTGTGAAGTGTTTAGTACATTATGTGTTTCGTGCCATTCATGTGTGACCTTGTTCTAAAGGATTCCCAAGGTATACGGCACGTTCTGGGCATTTGTAAAGAGTAGAGTTCAGTGCACCCGTCTCTGACCGCGTTCTGAGGGTAACTAGACTGACTGGGAGTCGCCGCGCCTCTCCCCCCACCCCCTCACAGCGCCGCCTCCACCCCCCCTCACAGCTGGGGCGAGACGCTTTGCCCGCCCGGGACACACACTCACTCGCACACGTACACGCACTAACACTCGCTGACCGCGCGGCTTTCTTATATATATTTTATATATATAACCTACTTATCTGTGTATTTAATTAATTTTTGTCTGAAATCTTGTTGATACGACGGGCTGACCGGTCAACACTGATTTAAGACATAGTACACAGATGAAGTAGTTATGTCTCACGCCTTACGTAGCCGTGGACCCAGCGCCTGGATGAGCCAGGCGGGTGATAGCCCCGCAGAGATGGATGACCAGGCCGGCCACGACGCTCCAGCCCCCACATCGCGCAGTCCCTCACCTCAATATTCAGCGTTGTCTCCAGAGATAATTGCTTTACTGAAGTTTATGAGAGATGAGAAACGCGAGGATGAAGCCCACAGACGTTTGGCGGATGAGCACAGAAGGCAAGCAGAGGCAGAACGAGACAACCAACGGAGATTGGAAGACAGTGAACGGTTTGAAGCCTTGATATCTCGCCTCACTGTTAACCAAGCCCCTGGCTCTAACACTGCCTCGGTACTGACTGGTTCAGATACCTCATCCATGCTTCCTTCACGCCCCCCAGCCCCACCTAAAGCATCAGCTCAAACGCCGCCCATCTTGAAGCCTGATGAGACTTTCCAGACTTTTCGTGAATGGCGGCGACGGTGGACTGATTATTCTACAATGGTGGATCTCCAGAGTTTGTCACAGCCTAAACAACTCATCCAGCTGCGTATGTGCTTGTCCTTGGAAATTCAGCGTGTCTTGGAACATACGTTGCAGGTACCCCCAACCTCTTCGCTGTCTGTAGAGGAGGTACTGGACGTTCTACAACGGCACATCAAAGGACAGCAGAATGAAGCTCTGCGCAGGAGGGAATTGTTTAGCTGCAGACAGATGGAGGGTGAGTCTTTTGATGCCTTTTACGTGCGTCTTAAGAGAGCCTCGGAAGAGGTAGATATATGTCCAGGCCACCACCAGCAGTGCGAGGAGACCCAGTTGAAGCAGGTGATCCTGATGGGTGTTAAGGACGAGGAACTTGTCCAACGCCTCACCTCCCTCGACTCTTCCTCTTCTCTTAAGGATGTGTTGACGATATGTCGCTCCTATGAGGCTGCCAGGTGTGCCACCTCTGCCATCCGCGCTCCCCCTACAGCTGTACGCGCTGTGTCCCGGTACAAGAAGGACAAGAAGTCTGTTCCTACGCCTTCGCCCACCACGTCCACGCCCGGTTTATTTTGCAACAACTGTGGTAAGCAGCACGGAACACAGGTGTGTCCAGCTGCTCAGTCTACCTGCAACAGTTGTGACCGTAAGGGCCACTGGTCACTCACAGTACGGTGCCCAGCCAAACGCGTCCAGTGCAATGTGTGCGGTCGTCTGGGCCACTATGACAAGTGTTGCCCTTCCAACATACCCAAGGGACCGCGTCGGCGGAAGCTTCAGCCCCCCTCCACCAGAGAGGGCCGCCCACAGTCTTCCAATCAGAGGTACGACGACTCTTGACAACGCTCGAGCCACATTAGGAATGTGTGCTCCCCCCAGCGTCCCAGGACCAAAGTCCCTCAGTACATCAGTGTCATTGTGACCTACGGCGGTGTGTCATCCCGTCTTCAGATGTTGCCCGACACCGGCGCTGATGCTACAGTCATCGGTCCCCAGCATTTGCAAGGCTTGGGGCTCTCTCCAAGTGATCTAGGACCGCCCCCCAAGGATCTCCGCTTTATGGCAGATGGTTCACAGATGACCCCGGCCCTGGGTTCACTCCAAGCACAAGTCACCTTTGGCAACAGGTCGTGTCAAGCCTGGATTGATGTGCATAACGGTGTCCAGACTCCTTTGCTGTCCTACAGACATTGTCAGGAGTTGGCCATCATCTCCCAGAACTTCCCCAAACCTATTCTTGAGGTAAAACACGCCAACAGGGTGCAAAAAGGGAGCAGCAACGACCCTGCTGCCGCCCTACCCCTGCCTCTTGCCAGTGACACCTCTCCTTCGGATGCTCGGAAGTACTTCCTGAAGGAATTCAGCGACGTTCTGGTGACCAAGTCCGCTCTGGAATCCAAGCCTCTCAAGAAGATGGCAGGCCCCCCCATGAGGATCCACCTGAGGGACGACGCGAAGCCATTCGCTATTTACACCCCTCGACTGGTTCCCCTGGCCTTCCGCGAGGCGGTCAAAAACGAGCTGGACTCCATGGTCGCCCAAGAAATTATTGTACCAACTGGCGATGACCCGTCTCCATGGTGTCACCCGATGGTTGTCGTCGCAAAACCTAAAGGTGGTGTTCGGATCACCACTGACCTTTCCAAGCTCAACAACCAGGTGTCTCGTCCTGCGCACCCTTCTCCCACGCCCTTTGCAGCCATACGCAGCGTGAACCCGAAGGCGCGTTTCTTCACGACGATGGACGCCCTGTGTGGATACTGGCAGATAGAGCTTGCCGAAGAAGACCGACCACTCACAACATTCATCACCCCGCATGGACGTTACAGTTATTGCCGTGGCCCCATGGGATTCGCCGCTACAGGAGACGCTTTCTGTCTTCGTGGTGATATGGCTCTACAAGGTCTGGCAAACTGCGTGAAAGTGGTCGACGACATACTCGTGTACGACGAGGATTATATGGATCACCTCTGCCGTATCTACGAGGTACTCAACAGGTGCCGGAAGCACGGCATTACCCTAAATGCCGACAAGTTTGTTCTGGCCAGCTCTTCAGTTGACTTTTGTGGGTACACCCTCTCAGGGAATGGTATCGCAGCTGACCCGGAAAAGGTCCGCGCCATTACGGATTTTCCCACCCCTGCTAACCTGACCGACTTGAGGTCCTTCATAGGTCTCGTCAACCAGTTAGCAGAGTTTTCGTCGGACATCTCCGCAACTGCTCAACCACTTCGCCCCCTGATGAGCCCCAAGAGGACATTCCTGTGGACCCCCGACCACGACAAGGCCTTCCAGCAAGTGAAACAGGCCCTGTCTCGTCCACCTGTCCTCGCCACGTTTGACCCAGCCTTGCCGACAGTTCTGCAGACAGATGCCTCACGCTTGTATGGCGTGGGATACGCCCTACTGCAGGATCATGGTGGAGGGCAGTTCCGGCTCGTCCAGTGTGGCTCGCGTTTCCTCTCTGACACTGAGACGCGCTACGCCACTATTGAGTTGGAGCTGTTGGCTGTGGTTTGGGCGATGTCCAAGTGCAGGTTTTACCTCATAGGCCTGCAACACTTTCACCTAGTGACCGACCATCGCCCGCTTGTCCCGATCCTCAACCACTACACGCTAGACGCCGTTGAGAACCCTCGCCTCCAGCGTCTGAAAGAGAAACTCTCGGCGTACATCTTCACTGCAGTGTGGCGTGCTGGTAAGGAGCTCTGCATCCCTGATGCCTTATCCCGCTCTCCTGTCAGCCGCCCTACTCCAGAAGACCATGTACTCGACGCCGACCTCGCTCTTTCCGTCAGGACTGTGGTCACTCTTCATGCCGTCCAATCCCTTCGTTCGGACCTGTCACCAGATGACGACAAGGCAATGGAGGACCTTCGAACAGCGGCCCGAGATGACCCTTCCTACGTCCGACTTGTCGAGTGTGTGAGGAATGGATTTCCTAGCAACCGCTACGATCTTCACAACACCCTGCTCCCGTATTGGAAACTCCGCGATGAACTCTACTGCGACGGAGACCTTGTTCTGTACGGAGCACGTGTAGTTGTCCCTGCTGCATCACGTCCCCACGCCTTGGCCCGCCTTCACGACAGTCACCGTGGAGCTGAGGCCACCAAACGACGTGCACGACAGACTGTGTTCTGGCCCGGCATCAACTCCGACATCTCCAATGTTGTCCGTGCGTGTGAGCCCTGCCAAGTATTACAACCCAGCCAGCAGCAGGAACCCTTTATGAGTGACGACAACCCCACCCGCCCCTTTGAGTCTGTGTCGGCCGACTTTTTCTGTGTGTCAGGAAAGTCCTTCCTCGTTATCGTCGACCGTCTCTCTGGTTGGCCGGTTGTCATCAAGTGCGGTAATGACACGACGTCTGCCGCCACCATCAGCAAGTTCCGCCACTACTTCCGTGACGTGGGCGTTCCTGTACGCCTGCGAACCGACGGAGGGCCTCAGTTCACAAGCCGGGACTTTGCTGTGTTCCTTGACCGATGGGGAGTCCGGCATGTGTTGTCATCGCCCCATTACCCGCAGTCCAACGGCCACGCTGAGGCTGCTGTCAAATCCCTGAAGCACCTCATCCTTAAGGTGGCCCCTTCTGGGAACATTGACTGCGAGGCCTTCGACAGGGGTCTTCTTGAACTCCGCAACACACCTAACTACACCGGACGCTCCCCTGCCCAGGTTTTGTATGGACGCCCCCTTCGTTCTTGTGTCCCTGCTCACCCTCAATCCTTCTCCAAGGAGTGGCAGGCCAAGACAGAGGATTGTGAACGCCGAGCCGCCGAACGTGTTCAGGACGTCGTCGCCCGCTACAATGACCACGCCCGTTCTCTCCCCAGGTTGAGTGTCGGCACCCAAGTCCGTGTTCAGGACCCGACCTCCCTACGTTGGGACAAAGTAGGCGTAGTCATGGGTCTCGGCAGGTCACGGGACTACCAGGTGCGGTTACCCAGTGGTCGTGTGGGGTGGAGGAACCGCCGTTTTCTCCGCCCCGTGACAATGCCTTCTGCTGGCCCCGCCACCAGTGTTGAGTCCCATACCCTTCCCAGTGATGAAGTCCCTCGACGCTCAGAACGGATCCAAAAGAAAAGGTCCGCTCAAGACTTTGCTATGAGCGTATAAGGGGGAGGGAGGTGTATGTATATTATGTATGCTGGATTATATATCATGTATGTATATTATGTATGTGCTCCATTTATGTATTATTTATTCAGCCTAGCTAGCAGCGTGTGGCAATGTTATTACCATATCCCACACGCTTAATTAATGTGCCTGGCGACGTATGGAAGCTGCTAATGTATCACTTGCCATACGTCGCCTATAGCAGTTGACAAGGAGCCTAGCCAAGGGAGAGCGCTGCTTCCCTCTGTGTACATACTCTTATCCAGTAAACCGAACCTACAAAACTATACAGGTGTTTGTGTTCTCTCCTGTATATAGAACTTATTATTCAGAACCTAACAGTTACCTAACCAACAGAAGGGCTGCTGCACTGTTTCAGGGTTACAAAAGTGAAGTTAAGATTTGCAGCTTGGTACCCCTCAAGGTGGAGTACTTAGCTCCACTTTGTTCAATGTTCTTATGAATGCATTATTAAATTTAATACCAGACAACCCCAGCAATATCTCAATCAGCTATGCTGATGATATTCTTATACATACTAAAACTCATCGTGAAATGCAAACCACCCTGAACCATGTATACGCAGCCTGTGAACACCTCGGTCTTATTATCTCCACTGACAAAACTAAGGTGTTCAACAAACAAGCTAGTAACCGCAAACGCGGCCCCGCCAAGTTCAAGATAGGTAACAACACTATTGACTATGTTTCTTCTTTTAAATATCTTGGTGTCTCCGTCCCTTGTACCTTACCTGCCATACAACAGCTAACCCGCCAATGTACTTACAGACTGAGACCTCTTAGAAGTGTACCGGGGTACAGCCCGCACTATGGTGCTAATATTAGAATTGTTAAAACAATGTACCTAGGCTATATAAGATCTCTGATAGATTACCACGCACCAGCCCTGGTCATTCGTGACGGGAAAGGCATTGACAAGCTCGAGAAAATGCAAAATAAAGCCCTCAGAATTATCCTAGGATGTCCCATGAGCACTAAAGTACTTAATATGAGGAAAGAACTAGGTATACCCAGTGTTAAAGATAGAATAATTGAAGTCAACCTCATGATAGCCCTGAGGCTTCTGCGTGGTGATCCTGATAACATTGTTTCCTTATAATTGCTAGAATGTATGAACCATGGGACTACTGAGTCTAAATGGATCCAAACTACAGCTACACATATGAAGATGTTTGGACTAGACCACCTGTACAAAGTTGAGACACAACAGCGCTTCCTGCCACCCTGGCGGTCAGTTCCCTTCGATATCACAATACCGACGTATCCGCCTAAAAAATTAATTATACAAAGCATTTATCTCCAACACACTGCCAAATTGAGAGCTCTTGAACACATACACACTCTACAGACTGATGTTAATATCACACAGACCATCTACACTGATGGATCTCTTAACACCGCCTGTGGGAGGGCTGGAAGTGCTATTGTTGTGACTCAACCTGACGGTAATATAATTGAGAAAGGAGTTAGAATCAACAACTGGGCATCCACTCTACAAACTGAATTAGTTGCCATACTCACAGCTATTAAATTCATTGAAACCACTGTTACTGACAGTCTCATCATCACTGACTCTCTACCCTCACTACTTGCCTTTGGCACCCTCGACTCAGGTTGTCACGCTCTTGTCTCTGAAGCCAGACACAAACATGCGTGCCTTGTTGACCGGGGTGTCAAGGTCAAACTGTTGTGGATCCCCTCTCACATATGCCTCATAAAACATGACAGAGTTGATGCCCTCGCCAAACTCGCGTCTAACAAAGACACCGTTGAATACAATTTGGGTCTGTCAAAAAGAACCCTTATAACTGTAATTAGGAAAGCTCTTATTGATGAGTTTGACGCAAGTAGACTCGTGCAAACAGGCACTCGTCGATCCATAGGTTACCATGATGAGATGTATCAAGTGAAACATGTATATTAGGGTGTGTCAATTTTGTCAACATGTTAAAAATCAAATTTGGTAGTCAAAATATTGTGCCTCTTTATGTCTAAACTTGAGATTAGCAAACAAAAATGAATTGAAATAACCCTCACCTACATCAATTATACCTTAAAGTTTCAAATATCAGTATTTCAACAAATTAATGAGACTTGATTAGAATTATTCACTTGATATTAACTAATATCATGTAAGCATATGGATTATCGAGTATTTTATGGTTCTATAGCTTGTGTACAATATGCATGTCAGAACATGAACATGAACAGGCTCTCCGTGTGGGACAGTTTAATTCTTGTTTTGACTTGTACCAAGCGTGAGGATAAGGCGCCCGGCTCACTCTCCTTCTAGATATCATAGATGGTGGTTTGCTCTCATTGCACTTGCACCTACTCTACCAGACGAATTCTACATTTTAATTATTGTAAGTAGGGCACATTGATTGTCGCAGTTACTTATATCATTGTATAAAACATTTTGTTCTAAGAAATTATTATGTTATTTCTGTTACAGCATTTTTGATAAACAAATTGATATTTTTTGAAACAACAATTGAATTATGAAACATTGAAATATTTTTCTATTTGTCAGATAGTGTGAAGATGTCAAAATTGAAGACAAGAAGTCAGTTGTCAACCCACTTGAGCCTGCTAGTTGGTAAAGGGAAGGAGCTTCCTGTATCAGAACTTCCAACAGTGAGAGACATGCTAAGATTAGGGTTACTCCTTCGAGAAAAAAATGCAAAGGGCAGAAGGAACTATACAGATAAAGAACTCATAAATGACATGATAGTCCCTCTTCTGCATCAATGGACAAAAGCTAATGCACTATTCAAACCACCTGTGATTAATCAGTGTCGAACAATTGAGCTAAAACTAACGAAATTATGGCACAAAGCAGTTGAAACATCACTTGGTAAAGGAAACTTGGCCAGGAAAAATGAATTTCTGCACACACTTGATACTCTGTTTGACATTTTGACCTGCAAGTGCTCCATACAATTATATTCTGAATCCAACTGTTCTCACTCAGGTAAGAGAGAAAATAATTCCCACATTGATTGTGGTTGTCCTCGTGAAAAGAAGATCCCTGTTTTAGAGCTTGAATTTATAAAGGCACAGAGGACAAAGGCAGAAGGCCAAGGAAGTATGCAAATGGGTTCAATAGATTATTCAGAAACAAAGAAGCAGATTGCTAATGCCAAGAAGAGAGAACAAATCCGAGAGAGGGACAAAAGAAGAAAATGAAGAGTGAAGAAGCCATCCAAAGAGAGGAAGAGCTGTGTCAAGATGTTTATCACTTCTTTGATAGTTCTTCTGATGAACAGGAAGCAACATCAGATGATAGTTCCAAAGAGCCATCTGAACCTTTACCAAAGAAAATGAAATACAACACAAGAAATATTTCAAACATTGCTTTAGCTAGTATTCGCCACCATGCTGGACTTCGTGAGGCTGCAGAAATTGCAACTGCCGCTTGGATAGATGCAGGCCTCATCAGCCGAGAGGATGTATCTTTGGTGATAGATCATAATAAAATTAGAAGAGCACAAGAAAAAATAATGAAGGAAATATCTGATCAGCATGAAAAAGATTTAAGCGAGGGAGGGCTCTCCTGTCTTTTGTTTGATGGAAGAATAGATGACACAAAAGTTTTGCTAGAAGTAGAGGGAGTGAACAGAAAGTTTCCAGATCTCATCAAAGAAGAACACTACTCTGTCTGTTCTGAGCCTGGTGGTCGGTTTTTGTTTCACTTTGCTCCCGAAACTGAAGTAGAAGGGAAGAAACATGCAGAGGTCATTACTGATCATATTTTATGTTGGGTTCAGGAGAGAGGACTTGGCAGTTCACTGCAGGCTGTTGGTGGAGATTCAACTGCAGTGAACACCGGATGGCAGGGGGGTGTAATGACGCATTTAGAGAAAAAACTAGGAAGAAGACTTGTTTGGATTGTATGTGATTTACATACAGGCGAGCTACCTCTTCGTCATCTCATCCAGGAACTTGATGGTCCTACAAAGAGCAACAACAAGTGGTCAGGTCCCCTTGGCATCATGCTGGATGAAGCAACACAACTAGAAATAAATACAACCTTTCCAAAGGTCGAAGTTGGCCCTCCCCTTCCGGCGTTGTCTGAAGGAGTCATCAAAGATCTCAGCACAGATCAATCCTATGCTTATCGTATTGCCCAAGCAATAAGATCAGGAGAAGTGCCTCAGTCATTGGCTCTCTTGGAGATTGGACCTGACAGTCACAGCCGTTGGTTAACTACAGCTCTTCGTTTCTGCAGGATTTGGATTTCCAAACACGAATTGAAGGGCAAAGTGCTGAAGAATTTGAGGTTAATTGTTGAATTTATTATTGGAGTTTATCTTCCCCAGTGGTTTAGTGTGAAACTTAATCCTATGTGGGTGGATGGGCCCAATCACCTTTTGTTTCAATTGCAGCTAGTAAGAACACAGAGGAAGGTAGTGAGGGACATCGTGTTACCTGTGGCAAGAAGGTCCGCTTGGTATGCTCGATCAGAAGCAGTTTTGCAAGCAATGCTTTGCAGTCAATGTACCAATCTCCGAACCGAGGCTGTAGAAGTCATTCTAAAGATTAGAGGAACGCTAATAGATGACGACCAGTTGGGAGACTGTTCGTTTCATTCAAGAAAAGTTCCCCCAATAAACGTCAATGCCACCAAATTGTCAGAATTGGTTGACTTGAGTTTGGAAGTCTTAGAGCCACCATTGACAACAAGTCTAACTAGCCAAGAATTGAGAAACCTTAAAGAGACTCCAATGCAGGTGCCGAAGTGGCCTTCCCACACTCAAAGTGTGGAGAGATGTGTGAAAATGGTCACAGAAGCAGAGGGCCATGTTTACAGCCACGAGAGGCGAGAAGGTTACATCAAAGCACAAATAGCAAGCAGACTACTGATGACAAGAAACCAAAGCAAAGAGAGTATGAAGGCATTGGTTACTTTCAAATAGACTACGGATAATAAAATATAATAATTTGAAACTTGAAACAGTAACATGTGTGCAAACGCTGGTTATGTTATAAATTCACAAATATGTACATTTAAAAATCCATTTGATGTAGGTAGGACTTATTATAAAAAAAAATTTATGCCAGAATATTGTTTTGCATGCTTAAAGACTACAATAAATTGCTACCAAATTACTCGATTTTCAATTTAGCCAGTTCACCCCCTAAATTGACACACCCTAATGTATATGGAGCAAGTAACAAGATCACTTGATTACAAGATGTTGTAACCGCTAGATTAAGGTTAGGATATAAGTACCTTTGGCAGTATATCCTCAAGCAGATGTAAACAAAACTAAATATAAAGTGTGTGGCCATACATATGGCCACACACTTGAATACTACGTCCTCGACTGTGTGAAGATAGAACCTTTTAGGGACAGGTCCAAGCACACTGTGTGTGAAATGGCACAACACTTCATCTCTAATGGCAAGATAGCCGACATATTAAGATTGTATCCACTTTTTTGCACTTAGTAACTATATCAGTTCTCATGTACAGAACCAAATACCCAATGTGCTTGAATACCTCTCACGTAAATGTGAATAACAAAGTGTGACGCCAGACATACTGCCTCACACGCCTGTACTCACGCATTTGTGAATAAGTTACCCTTTATATATAGAACTAAACAAATAATGTAAATGAAATAATGTGAAACATTCAGTGCCATAATATCCTGACAACGGGGGTTAATTATTATGACCCTGTGTAAACTCTATTCTGTAATCATTTTGCGCTACCGCTCACAGGATGAGTGTGGGGTGCACAATAAAGTAGCCTCCGTAATCGGCAAAATCAAAATCAATCACAACCCCGTGTTTTGCCCATGCTTACCCCAAAATACATAGTGCTGGACAACAGTGATATTTTTATATATTTTTTTTTACGGGGAATAGCCCACCCGGGAACAGGTCATCGACCCACAACGGGGCGTGGGGGCCGAAAAGAAAATATGAGTAAAAATATATTAAAAAGAAAACAGAAAAAAAACTATAATAATCTACACCACGAACATGCCGCAAAACCATATTTTTTAAGTGAGACAAATTGTATGGGTATGAAAACACAGAAGAAGGAAGAGCATTCCACAGGTTGGCTGTGTGAAGAAAGAAGGATGTGCTATAACGGTTAATTCTAGTGTGACCGACTATCACAGAGAAACGGTGGGCACCGCGAGCAAGACTAGTGTTAGAGCCCACCGCTCTGCCGGCTGTACAGAGGATCTCAAATCCACGGAACATTGCCCGTTAAAGTACCTGTAAAAGAGAGAGAGTGGAGTAACATTGCGGCGAAAAGAAAGGGAAAAAAGATTATGAACTAAAGGAGGGGAGTTAATAAGACGAAATGCCTTTGATTCCACCCTATCTAACAGTTGGACAGAAGTAGAGCCACCCTAAATATCAGACCAGTACTACATGAAGCAACTGCTCAGGAATGAGGTAGCTACGGATTCTGTACAGCATTCCTAGCTTCGGGAGGCAGCTTTTGCAAGGTTGAGGATGTGTGGCTTCCATGACATATGAGAGGAAACGGACAGGCCTATCATATCTATTTTAGAGTTTGGCAGAATAATAGCGTTCTGAAATGTGACTTGTGGGAGATCTTTTATCTTGGAAAGTGTGATTGGTAAATACTGAATTTTATTACTATTGAATTTAACCAAGTTTATACCTCCCGATTCGGAGATGCTGCACAGATCCGCATCGATAGATGTAATGATATCAGCTCTAGAAACAGATCTAGTTTGAGAATTAGGGGGAAGGTGAAAATGTGAAGAAGAGTGAAGAGTAGAATCATCAGCGTAAGAATGGATAGAATTAATCGTAATGTGAAGTAAATCAAAGATAAAAAGAAGGAAGAGAATAGGCGAAAGAACAGAACCCTGTGGGACACGACTACTTGTAGAGAAAGAAAGAGAGGTCGATCCCTCGACAAAAACTGCCATGGATCGGTTCTCAAGGAAGCTAGAAATTAGCGAACAAAGTAGGGAAGAGAAACCATAAGAAGGAAGTTTAGAAAGCAAAGACTTGTGCCATACCCTGACAAATGCTTTGGGGATGTCGAGGGCCATGACAGAAGTTTCCCCCATAATCTCTAAGAGAGGATGACCAGAGATGGTTGCAGTAGGAGAGCAGATCAACAGTACCTCTCACCTGGCGACAGCCATACTGGTGACCTGAAAAAAAAGAATGGCGTTGAAGGTGACGGAGAAAATGAGAGTTCAAGATAGTTTCGAAAATCTTAGAGAGGGATGAAGTTAGGGCAATGGGGTTATAGTTAGAGTGACTGGAATGGTCACAATTCTTCGAGATGGGCTGAACCAAGGCATACTTCCAAGAAGAAGGAAAAGTTGGGGTTTTGATGCAAAGGCGAAAGAGCACACTCCCTCAGAACACAAAGGGGTATTCAGTCCGGTCCCTGTGCCCTACTCACATCCAACCTGGATAACACACCGGCAACCCGACGAGTAGAGAGTATAGGAAAGTGCATAGGTTCAGTAGGAAGAGCAGGAGTAGGAGGGTTAGAGTTGGAATAGTCTAAGGTGGAGTTAGAGGATAATAAGGTGCCAAAGAGATTGGCTTTATCAGGGGGAGAGTTGGCTATAGAGTTATCAGGTCGGAACAGAGGAAGAAAAAAGGGAGTGCAGAAGTTATTACAGGTGTTTTTCTTTAAGTACGAGAAGGATTTATTAGAAGAAGAGATAGTCAGGACAGCGGTCTTTCTTTTTATAAATTTCAGAGTGGCCCTACGAAGGATATCATTACGACGATTCATACAAGTAATGAAAAATTGTTGGTAATTGGAGAAGGAGATAGTTTCGTAGCTTGATATGCCCCCTCTCTCTCCCTACATGCAAGAGAACAGGGGCGATTAAACCATGATTGTAAAGTGAGTTTTGGTAGAAGATGGGATAAATGCACTCATACCACTCTGTACAACCCCAGCAATGCTGCCAGCACATACCGAGATGTCCCTAGTGGAAAAGCAACATTCAACCCAAGGAAAGTCGGAGAAGAATTTTCGCAAAGATTGCCAGTTCGCACTCCGATAGTGCAATATTCGACGTTTAGAGCGGGGTGGGGGAGGTGGTCATGCCCAGTTTGATTGTGATCAGAAGACCCTAAGGGGGCAGAAATTAAGTATGTATAGTGTGAGGGGTTATACAATGGTAAAACAAATATCAATAATGTTAGCAAGTTGATTGTGTCGATCAGGTAACGCGTTTCGGGTGTTTAATTATTTGTTCCAGATCATTAAGTAAGGAAAAAGAGAGTGCCTCAGCTCCACTTGGGTCATCCCTTGGAGAGCCAAGCCACTCTCTGTGATGTACATTGAAATCCCCTAGGTAGAGGATCTCGGCGTTGGGGTGTGTGGATAGCAATGACTCATGGCAAGAAGTGAGATACTCAAAGAGTTCTACTTAGTTGGTAGAGTTGGGAGAACAGTATTGGAAACAAAGGAAAATAGTCATAATTGGTAGAGATATTTTGAGCCAAATGACATCATCATGAGGATGATTCAAGATCCGTCAGTCGAGCTATTGGTGTACGTGTGTTGCAGTAGGTGCATATAATTCCCTTAGAACGGACATAGGTTTACAGGGTGTAATTGGAAACATTAAAAGGTTTGGGTGAAGCTCCTTTGGTCAGTTGAAGTTCAGATAGTAGTAAGAGGTCGGGGGAAAAGGTTAATAGATGGTGCTCCACAGAAGGAAAATTGAATCTCAGGCCGCGAATGTTGGAAAAATTAAGTGTGAAAAAAAGGCGATCCTCCAGTAACCGTGGTGACGTCAGTTGAGGCCCCTGTAGTTTGATGATGATCAGGTCGGCCCTGTGGTCCACAACCTTCCCGACCCATCCGAGATGGCCCCCGCTGCAATATTACTGTTGACTGACATCATAGGAGAATAAAAGAATAGAAAGAATCAAGAATGAGTACGGTTATATATGTTGTGTTGTCAATAGAAAGAGAGACAATTGAGACCCTGCAATTGTGTGTAAATGTGACAGAAAGTCAGATGAGAAACCTGGGACTTGGTCACAATTTTCTTGATGCTATATGGCAGCAGGGTCTACCATTAGACAGCACATTATGCTTCCAATAGCTTCCTAGGCGGTAGAACCTCCCGGTTTGGTTACTTCCTACTACCTACTACGTACTGCTGTGGTTAGCTTTAAGTAGGGTAGACTTCATGAAGTACTCTTTAGATGTTCCCAAATACTCAGTCATGGCTGAAGAATAAAATTCTGGCCGAAAAGGACCAACAGAAACACGTAAGTAAATCAACCTAATTTATATATATTTACAAATAAAATGTACAAGACGTAATATAATTTCACTTCCTACCTAATTCAAATTTCAGCATAAGGACCACTGACTCCCCACCTAACATTCTCTAGGACAGGAAGGACAAACCTTAGCCACATACAAGCCATTCACAGCAACAAACATGAAACAAAAAAATCAAAACATAATGAATAACGACAAACACAGAAGACGTACCATCATACAACACAACGTCCGCAACTGGGAAACAAATTAAAACAACCTTGCAAACACATACCTCAGCATTGTTCCGGACATAACTTTAATAAATAGTCACGGCAATTCAAATTCCAAGAAAATAAAAATATTTGGAGAAACAAACCTACCAAAGAAATAAAACAGAAGAATTAAATGATGGCGTGGCCATTGCTGTAAAACACAGACTCAAACATCAAATCATCGACGATTTCGAGGATGAATTCCTGGGAATCAAAATAACTACCTCACTTGGAGAAATAGCAATAGCCACAGCATATTTACCGACAAGAAGGAACTACCTACCGGCCCCAGACTTGATAAAACTATTGAACTACAACTGCCCAACATATATAATAGGAGATCTGAACCCAAGACATCCAATATTCGGCCACGTAAACAGGAACAGGGTGGGCACTGCACTGCATGCCATAATGAACACAGGGAAGCTGATCCACCTAGGACTACACTTCACCACATTCATTGGCATTAATAAAACAAGAACCCCAGACAAAGTCTTAACCAATAACAAGGCATTCCTGAATTACCATATAAAACATGGACCACTAACTACCAGCGACCACATTCCAATGATAATAAAACTATCCACAAGCCCAATCCAAGTACCAACAACCCCACGTTTCCAAATGCAAAAAGCAGACTGGGAAGGCTACAGGAAGCAACTAGAAGAAGTTAAGATCCCAGATCTCCAAGGCAAAATACTAGAAGATATAGACAACGAAACAGATACCCTTATACTTAACATCAAAAAGGCAATAGAGAACAACATACCAATCACAACATATCGAACGCTACCACACATCAGGACATCTAATGAATTGCGAATGCTCCAAGTACAATACAATAAAATAATGATGTACATACAAAACTATCCACCAACAACAGAGCTTATTAGAAACTTAAGGCAAATACAACAAAAGTTAAGAGATGAAAGCCTGATAGCACACCAACAGATATGGAACGAACTAATAAACAACCTGGATACCACAAGAAATGACAAGAACTTCTGGCAGAACGTAAACAAAATTCTAGGAAACGACAAGCCTCAACAAAAGTACATAAAAGACCAAAACGGGAAAAAACTCTTTGAAGAAAAAGAGATAGAATCCGCATACAGGAGAGAATGGAAAAAAGTATTTCAAATATCAGAAGAAGAAAATGAGCAATTTGATGAGGAACACGAAAATCATATCTGCAGAGAAATGGCTGAAATGATACATAGGATAACCCCATACCATGTGGTGGACAAAACCAGGCTCAACCCGATAGAACCAATTACAGAAGGAGAACTGCTTCACTACATCAGACACACTAAAGAAAAAGCACCAGGACTCACAAAAGTCACAAGAAATATGATTCTATACCTACCCAATAAGTGCACACGAGGCATCCTTGAAATATCAAACTCAGCTTTGGCAAGTGGATACTTCATTGATGAATTCAAAAACGCAAAACTCATATTCATACCGAAACCAGCCAAAGACCACACTCAAGTAATTAACTACAGACCGATTTCCCTACTCGAAGCTATAGGAAAACTATTTGAAAAGGCAATAAACAAGAGAATCAGAAAACACAGGAGCGAAAATGGACTACTAAACTTCAGACAACACGGATTCACTGAAAGAAAGGGAACACATACTGCACTAGCCATAATCACGGAACCGTTAGCCAACAAGAAAGCAGAAAGAAACCAAGTCAACGTTGTATTAAGAAACGTTAAGAAAGCGTTCGATATAGTATGGCACCTAGGATAAAAATTTAAACTGCTTCAATTAAATCTTCCAGACCCACTAGAAAAAATCGTCTGTGACTTCCTAGACGATCGCACGGCACAAATACAAATTGGCAGCTATAGAACTGAAAAGTGGAGTACCCCAAGGCAGTGGCCTTTCACCCACGCTGTACAATATCTACACAGCAGACCTACCAGAACCAGCTCCCTACAGTGAATACATAAGTTTTGCAGACGACATCACACAAATCATCACATACCCCGGCAAATCAACAGCAATATTGGCACAACATACTTCCAACGCAACAGAGAACATCAACCAGTACGAAAAAAAGTGGAAGATACAAACGAACACCAACAAGTTCAAAATAATACCAATCGCTAAAAAGAAAAAAGACCCCATTATAGTAGACAACAAAGTAATTCCATATGCCACGGAAGGCACTGTCCTAGGGCTGAAGATAACAACAAATGGCTACAAAACATTCATCACCGAAAAACTTGCAAAAACCAGAAACATGGTAATTAAATTAAAACGCTTCAGAAGCCTGTCAGCAAAAAACAAGTTAAAGTTGTATAGAGCCTTTGTCCAATCCCGACTAGTATCTCCACCAATTCCCCTACATGCAATAAAACAAACAAACATAAAGAAACTGCAGACAATTCAAAACTTCGCCCTAAGGGATGTATACAACATCAGATATCATGACATAGTCACCAACAGTCAACTACACCAACGAGCGCAAATAGAACCCCTAAACGTTTACCTACACGAAAAAATCAAAAAGAAGATGGACAAAGTTAGAGGAAATAGAGGCAGGACCAATCATAGCATGGATGGAAGAGACAGAAGAAGGAAGAAGAGAACAGTCGTGGTTCCCTCGCAGTAAAAGAAGAGCCCTAGAACCCACACCAACTCCACTTTATTGAAAGATGCAACGTTACCCCAGTGACAACCTTGGCAGCCCTACCACTTACAACATTAGATCATAAAAAGACGGGATGTTCTTAGCAGAAACACAAGTACCTGCCCTAGATTCCCCACCATTGGCAAGGACACAAGACCTGAAAATGTAAGGCATAAAATAGCAATATTTGCTAAACATACAAACACCTGACATAAATATAACACCTAAGACGAAAATTAGCTGAAACACAAACATGAGAAAAGAGAAGCACTTGGGTTGAGCCCCAAGACCTAGCATTCTACTTCTATTTTCCAATTTCCTCGCTTTTCTTCTTGCACTATCCACCAAACCCAAGTCCCTCCAAATTCCACCATCATTCTTCAAGTCCAGTTCCCGCACCACCAATTTACGCATCAGCATCAAGATCTCTTCATACTTTACTTCACCCATCGATTCCATTCGAGTAAAATCAATAAACAATGCGGTATCATGTATTACACTCGACAGTCACTCACTCTCACAGCAATGAAAAAAATCTATCATGATCTTGTTTACCAACACCTGATACACTGTCACACACTATGGGGGGCCTCTGGCTCTTTAAAAACACAATCTCTGGTTACTGCACAAAAGAGAGTTGTACGGACAATGACCTACTTGAAAAAACAGATCACACAAACGAAAAATTTGCTATATTGAAATTTTTAAAATTCGAGGATATTAACACTTACTGCTGTGCCCTCTTTGTTTACAAATCTATCAATCACTTGCTTGACAATAATTACTTCCAGTTCCGGAATAATCAGAGATACAACTTAAGGCACGCAGAGCTACTAAGACCACCCCCCATGCACTCCTCTCAGTCCCAGACCTTCATAAAATATCACGGTGTGAAGGTGTGGAACAATTTACCCCCACACATCCCAGCAAAGACTACGCTCCCTTCCTTTAAATCATCTCTAAAAAAATATCTATTGTCGAAGTATTAATATTTCTTGTAACACTTACTATATTTACAGTACCTGCTTTTATTGTACCATCAAAACCGTTTTATAGGAAATTATCATGTAAATAAATAAGTAATTACCATTACAATAAACATAATTGCCAACTAGACATAATCCTGAAAGCTCTGTCTTCTTGTTCAACCGTATTACTGTTCAACCCAGGCTGTACTGCTCCCCCATTATACTTATGTTTTTAAATTCCACTCTAATTTATATGTATATGTGTATGTGTATGTATGCATATATATATATATATATATATATATATATATATATATATATATATATATACATATATATATATATATATATATATACGTGTGTATATATGTATATGTATGTGTATATGTATGTATAAATAAATAAAAACTAAACAAAATAAATAAATAAATAACAAATACAAATAATAAATAATAAGATAAATAAATATTGAAGTGGTAACATTATGAGATGTCCTTATTACTACCATGCTATTGTACTATTCCAAATGATACTAAATGTTACATAATACTTTCTTGAGATAAATGTATAGTATATATCAGGTGCCACAAAGAGAGCTCAGGTTCTCAACTGGCTCAGCCATGTTAATATTGTTATTATTATCCACTCTGTATCTGTATTTTTCTGGGTAAATAAAATGTTTCAATCAAACATGGAACAAATGCATGAGTCAACTCCAGACATGCCAACAGGCCAGAGGCTGGATAAGGACGGATACAGACATGCTGCTCAGGCCAGAGGCTGGATAAGGACGGATACAGACATGCTGCTCAGGCCAGAGGCTGGATAAGGACGGATACAGACATGCTGCTCAGGCCAGAGGCTGGATAAGGACGGATACAGACATGCTGCTCAGGCCAGAGGCTGGATAAGGACGGATACAGACATGCTGCTCAGGCCAGAGGCTGGATAAGGACGGATACAGACATGCTGCTCAGGCCAGAGGCTGGATAAGGACGGATACAGACATGCTGCTCAGGCCAGAGGCTGGATAAGGACGGATACAGACATGCTGCTCAGGCCAGAGCTGGATAAGGACGGATACAGACATGCTGCTCAGGCCAGAGCTGGATAAGGACGGATACAGACATGCTGCTCAGGCCAGAGCTGGATAAGGACGGATACAGACATGCTGCTCAGGCCAGAGGCTGGATAAGGACGGATACAGACATGCTGCTCAGGCCAGAGGCTGGATAAGGACGGATACAGACATGCTGCTCAGGCCAGAGCTGGATAAGGACGGATACAGACATGCTGCTCAGGCCAGAGCTGGATAAGGACGGATACAGACATGCTGCTCAGGCCAGAGCTGGATAAGGACGGATACAGACATGCTGCTCAGGCCAGAGCTGGATAAGGACGGACACAGACATGCTGCTCAGGCCAGAGCTGGATAAGGACGGATACAGACATGCTGCTCAGGCCAGAGCTGGATAAGGACGGATACAGACATGCTGCTCAGGCCAGAGGCTGGATAAGGACGGATACAGACATGCTGCTCAGGCCAGAGCTGGATAAGGACGGACACAGACATGCTGCTCAGGCCAGAGCTGGATAAGGACGGATACAGACATGCTGCTCAGGCCAGAGCTGGATAAGGACGGATACAGACATGCTGCTCAGGCCAGAGGCTGGATAAGGACGGATACAGACATGCTGCTCAGGCCAGAGGCTGGATAAGGACGGATACAGACATGCTGCTCAGGCCAGAGCTGGATAAGGACGGATACAGACATGCTGCTCAGGCCAGAGGCTGGATAAGGACGGATACAGACATGCTGCTCAGGCCAGAGGCTGGATAAGGACGGATACAGACATGCTGCTCAGGCCAGAGGCTGGATAAGGACGGATACAGACATGCTGCTCAGGCCAGAGCTGGATAAGGACGGATACAGACATGCTGCTCAGGCCAGAGCTGGATAAGGACGGACACAGACATGCTGCTCAGGCCAGAGCTGGATAAGGACGGACACAGACATGCTGCTCAGGCCAGAGCTGGATAAGGACGGACACAGACATGCTGCTCAGGCCAGAGGCTGGATAAGGACGGATACAGACATGCTGCTCAGGCCAGAGGCTGGATAAGGACGGATACAGACATGCTGCTCAGGCCAGAGCTGGATAAGGACGGACACAGACATGCTGCTCAGGCCAGAGCTGGATAAGGACGGACACAGACATGCTGCTCAGGCCAGAGCTGGATAAGGACGGACACAGACATGCTGCTCAGGCCAGAGGCTGGATAAGGACGGATACAGACATGCTGCTCAGGCCAGAGCTGGAAGCAAACAGAGATTAGATTTAGATTTTTTTTAGATTGCTCACAAGAGGGCTAGTTTATTGGGCACCCCCTTACATCCTATGCAAGGTGAAGCACAGAAGCGTTTATAGTGCCCTTCGGGGAAGCATGCGGAGTTCATGCTTGCCTTTATGACTCATGCATTTAGGGCGTGGAAGCCTGAAGGATCATGGGTTTTGTCAGCAAGTTACATAAAGTGACAGAAAAAAGTGAGTGTGTGGGGGCAAAATTCCTGGTACACTTTATCTGTTTATGACAAAGTGTGGCAGGTCCCAAATAATGTCAAGTGCCAGGCCTGTCACTAGGAGGAGGGATATCTGGTCAGGGAGGGAAGAGGTGTTGGTATTGGCTGGGGACCTGTAGGAGGAGATCATAGGGCAAGTGAGGATGTAGTGAAAGAGGGTGTGAGAGTCGGTTGACCACAAAGTTTACAAACAGTGCGGCCAGGCTCAGAGTTGCCAATGTACTAGGCGTGGCGAAGTACAGTGGGGATGGAGGTGATATGGTGCGGTACGACAGGTACAGTAGGGGTGGAGGGAGGCACATAGGCATTGACAATATTGAGGGAAATACCTTTTAGTGTGATTGTGATGGCGTGTGCGTCGACATGCCGGTGGGGTATGGGTAGCCGGGGGTGGTGCCCTCAGGTCCAATAGGTAGTCCTGGTGGAGACAGCACAGACACAGTAGCGTGCGCGGCTTGCGGAGGGTGGAGGACAGATTGATGCACCACGTGTCATGAAGATGAGGCAGGACTTTGCTTGGGGGCAGCAGGACACACCACGGCAGGCCCGGCAGGCACTACACCAGTAGTGAAGGCCGCCGGCGGTGGAGTAGGCCGTGAGCAGGGAGGTGCACACAGGGGGACTTCCAGCTTGTGTCAAACCAGAAGAGAGGAGTGACTGGGTGGCAACAGAGGGCAAGAGTAGGTCGGAGATGGTGGTACTGAGTGTAGCGAAGAGTTTTTCAATACGGTTGGTAAATTCTTGGAAGAGGGATATAATCTGTGTAATGTCACTGGAGGGGGGTTGTGAGGGGGGGGGGCACCGGTGGGAGCACAAGGCCTGACAGCATCAGAGTAGAGACGGGGAGGAGGCTCAGTAATAGGAGTTAGGAGACGGCAGGGACTGCTGTGTTGCAGCCAGATGAGGCCAGGCAGGGGCAGGTATTATTGAAAAAGGCGTTGTTGAAGACAGAGGGGACACAGAGGGGTGTGGCCCGGAAGACTGTGGGGGGGGGGGGGGGCGGACGTTGTAGTAGACGCGTCCTTCGGGGAGGCTTTTCCCCTGGGACAGACGGGCGATTGGGGCATTGCCGTGAGTCAGCATTGTGCCGGCCGCCACAGTTACAACATCTGGGATCAACTACATAGCCCACACCACCCCTATTAAGGTGGTCTTTGATTTTCTGGGCACAGGCGGTGAAGTTATGGTTATATGAGCAGAAGCGACATCTGGGACGATCACGTTGGCAGCAGGCAGTGAAGGTGTGACACCAATGAGAGCAGAAAACACAAAATGCAGGCCAGGATGATAGGCTTCTGCATACAGTGGGGGGAGGAGTGGGTGAGCCTCCACAGTGGTTGGGCACTCCCTTCCCTTCCACTTAACAATGACAGCAGCTTGTAGAGTTTTCCCCAGGTAATGTCGACGTATAATGAGTAAACTAGAATTAAAGTCACACCTATCTCCGATGTCAGCATATAGGGGGAAACGCTTCACTCGGATGTGGCAACATTCTTCAGCATCTACTGGAGGATGGGGGGGGGGGGGGGGCACCAGGACAACCCGGTCAACCCAGACTGCTCATTAAGCTCTGCCCAAGAGTGCATGTCAGGTGAAAGTTATTTAATTTACCTAGCTTACATATACTATAAGGCAAAGTTTTAATGGAAGAAGGTAGGAGTATCTACGGGAGTGCAATAAGTAATTAAAAGGAGCTAAAATATATGGTATAACAATGAGTACACAATCAACAACAAATGGGCATAACACGAAATGGCTACCTGGAAACTCCCACAACTTAAGGACAAGCACAGAGGGTCATGCTGTATGGCATAAGAACATAGCAAAACCGCCATGGTCTGAACAGGAAGGAAGCCCAGCCAATTGAAAATTGAAATATATAAATATAAATATATGAATAAGAAGTATGCTCCAGTGACAGTGAGGAGGGGGGGGGGGGGGTTAAGGAATCCGGTACCCTCACAGAAGGCGTGAAGGATGGGGAGGGTGAAAATTTCATAAAGACAGTAACAAGTGATCGTGGGCCTTTCCTGCCCGGTGGCGAGTCCGGTGGTACAGTTTTCCAAGGCGTGAAAGTTCGAACGCGAGTGCTTCCCTAGCGCAGAACTGCCGTACGGCTGACAGCGTACAGTGACATCGTTTTCCAGATGCTTGTGGTTGTTATAGTCATGGTCGTGGTTGTTATAATCATGGTTGTGGTTGTTATAATCATGGTCGTGGTTGTTATAATCATGGTCTTGGTTGTTATAATCATAGTCATGGTTGTTATAATCATAGTCGTGGTTGTTATAATCATGGTCGTGAGTGTAATAATCATGGTCGGGGTTGTTATAATCATATTCGTGGTTGTTATAATCATGGTCGTGGTTGTTATAATCATGGTCGTGGTTGTTATAATCATAGTCGTTGTTGTTATAATCATGGTCGTGGTTGTTGTAATCATGGTCGTGGTTGTTATAATCATGGACATGGTTGTTATAATCATGGTCGTGGTTGTTATAATCATGGTGGTTGTTATAATCATATTCGTGGTTGTTATAATCATGGTCTTGGTTGTTATAATCATGGTCGTGGTTGTTATAGTCATAGTCGTGTTTGTTATTATCATAGTCGTGGTTGTTATAATCATGTTCGTAGTTGTTATAATCATGGTCGTGGTTGTTATAATCATGGTCGTGGTTGTTATAATTATAGTCGTGGTTATGATCATAGTCGTGGTTGTTATAATCATAGTCGTGGTTGTTATAATCATAGTCGTGCTTGTTATAATCATGGTCGTGGTTGTTATAATCATGGTCGTGAGTATTATAATCATAGTCGTGGTTGTTAAAATCATGGTCGTGGTTGTTATATTCATGGTGGTGGTCGTTATAATCATAGTCGTGGTTGTTATAATCATGGTCGTGGTTGTTATAATCATAGTCGTGGTTGTTATGATCATAGTCGTTGTAAGGGCGGAAACGATCTTCCTGCTCGTTACCACTGCTAACTCTCTCGTTTGCTGGTGCGACCAACACTTGGGGGGGTTGGACAGAGGTGAGAACGGCACCGACTACTTGTGTCACCTAGCAGATTCACCTCAGCCGTCATACAGTCACTATCTAGCTACCCCGCTGTTCGTCAAATTCTGGCTGTGATCTCATCATAGGTCCTGGACTCGTGGGCTGTTTTCCCAGACCTGTCAATTCTCTGGACATCAACCACTACCGCTGCTCCCCTCCACTGTTGGTGCACCCGGTGTTTCGTTGACTGTATCAAGACATCGGCCGCTGTCGTTCGAGTGAGGGTGAACGGACGCTTCCCCCTGAGAGTGGATCACTGTGTTCTGGGACCTTCCCCAGGGCCACTGTCGTAGGAAATATCTGTTCATTGTTTGATTATATTGTTTGATTCCCTTAATTGCTGACTCCCATTAATTGTTTGCTTCCCTTTAATTGTTTGCTTCCTTTAATTGTTTGCTTTCCTTAATTATTTGACTCCATTAACTGTTTACTGCATTAATTGTTTGACTCCCGTAATTGTTACTTGATGTTCGTTGAGTGGTGTCAGAGTTTTGCGTTATATTCTTTATAATAAAGAGATGTCAATCTCAAACGGTTGTTTGTTATTCCTCAGAAAACCATGGTCCTTGACATTCCTTTATTAAGATCCTGATTAGTCTGGTAAGGGATTTATATCCCTAAGTCCCAGGCCCTTTACAGTCGTAGGTGTTATAATCATGGTCATGGTTGTTATAATCATGGTCGTGGTTGTTATAATCATGGTCGTGGTTATTAGTTACTTTAAGTATCTAGTATACTTTAGGAAGGAATAGAATAAAGGTTAGAATAATTAGTTAAAGAAATATTCGCCATAAGGAGAGGTTAAAATCATAAAAAAAAACTATTATGAATCACCGATGATCATTCCGAGATAAATTGTATTATGAAGAGAAGTGACCTTGATTCTGGTTAGATTAGTCATCACCTGTGTTAAGTAATCATAGTCATCATCTACGTTAGTCAGTTTTAGGCCCATCTCACATGACTGACCGATCATGGATGCTCTTTCCGCGCAAGGGTGTTAGTTTTCAATGCGTCTTATTATTTACGCAGCTATGGTCAATTTGGTGTTATTCTTGTTTATAAATGCGTTCTAATCTGTCTCAAGTCTATCCGTCCTGCCTATTGCCATCCCAACTGTCTGTTCGTCTGTGTGGTGTTTGACTGTTAGCCCGTCTGTACTCTTTGTGTAGTCAAATCTGTCAGTGTTATCCGTTGTTGGCGTGTGTCTGCCTGTTTGTCGAATGTAAACCAGTCAGTCATCTGTCTGTCTGTCTGTCTGTCTGTCATGTTAGTTGCCATATTGTCTAATTGCGCATGTATAAATCTGTCTATTTTTGTCAACCTCCTGTCTGTTTCACTGTCTATATTCACCCTGCGTAGTCATGTCTGTCTGTCTGTATGTATGTGTCTATTGTCTTTGTCTTTCATAAGTCTGTCTATCAGTCTGTCTTTCTGTGTGTCCTTGAATATGTCTGTATTATGTCTTTTGTTTGTCCGCTTCTCTCTCTCTCCATTTTTATCCGTACACTACTCATCATATTTAGCACTTTGTCTTCCTTATTAAACAGGTGATCTTAATATGGTATTCTGGGAACTTTAAAAAACACATCCCTCCATTCATACCTCCACCTCTCACTATCCCTCTCTCCCATCTCCTTTCCTCGCTCGCCTCTTAAGGATAATAATGTTTCTTCTCCTTCTCTTCTCCCTTTCTATCTTCTCCGTGCATTCCTGTTATTATCTTTTTATCTCTTCTCTTTTTCTATGTACATTCAGCCACAGGAATAAGTATACACTGTAGCCTCGTAAGGTCCGAAAATGCTCTGGTAACGTTGAAACTGAGCATCCAGACGCATGATGAAACTCAGCTCCCCCTCACCTGTTTTCTCTAACTATTTTCTGTTTCCCCTTCTTTATTCTCCTATTTACTCATCTTCCTTCCTTTACTAATGCCTTCCTAAAGAAACCATCGACATGGGACCAGGTTTTTCCACTTTATGAAATTTTTGCGATTTTTCCACCAAGTTTGATGAAAAACGATTGTGCAGTTTCAGCTGCCCAGAACAGACACACAGACAGACAGACGCCGAGTCCTATAGTATATTAGATGGGACCACAGGCAACCACAAATACGGTGTAAGGATAAGGAGTATGTCTCACGTCTGTGTGAATGAGTGTGGGCATCATGTTTACTCACTGATAAGGGAGGGACACCGCCGTCCTCAAAGGGGGAGGGGGAAAGCCTAACGTTCCTTTAAAATTATATTGAAATACGAAGGATTCCAAACTTAGCTGATGGATAAAACAAAAATTCATTAATGAATATGATAACTTAGATGTACCTTAGATATGGTGTGTTAATTGACCTCGAAGAGCTGCTTTAATTCACACATACCTGGAAAAAGAAAAGTAAAAAAAAACAATTGAAAGTACCTGCCGTCTATCTCACACACACAGACACATACTTTATATAATTATTTACACTTAACATACAGAAACAACCATTGATCTTAAGCATTAGCTTATGCCAAATGGACGACTAAGTGAACTTGTTCAATATATCAAGAACGCAACAGTAGTATTATTAGTAGTTACCTCATGTTAGTGGAAGCAGTATCCCTGGCGCTATTCAGGGTCACCTCCGGGCACCGTCTTGACACTTTTATGACAGCTCATGACACTTCATGGAACATTACTGTACTCCTTGACACACTTTACACCTTGCTATAGTTCAAGACACTTTGCAACATTTGATAAGATTAATGACAATTTACGACACTTTGCAGCATTAATGGCACTTTATTGACACTTTACAATATCAATGGCACATTACGGCACTGAGAGACTTCACAGCACCTTACGATACTTTTCGACACAGTTTCGCAATATTGTATGTTGCTTGGACATTTTATAACTATTTGAGACTTTATGACACTATGAAACTATATGATTTTACGGGGCTTGAGAACACTGACACTTTAGGACACTTTAGGTACTGACACTTAAAGGAACTTTGAAACTTCAGGACCCTTCATGATACTTTGGGACACTTTGCCACCATAACACACTTCATGACACGCCTCTGACACTTCATGCCACAAGGGGAAATTGGTAACTGAAATAGGTTTTCATGTGTAATTTTTTTTAATGTTACAAACGAATATGGCCTTTATTTCCGGAGGCGATGGATATTTATGGCGATATGTCCACTTTCGCTATCAACTACATTGGGGACCCTTAAGTGGGCAAGGTTTTGAAGAAGAAGGAAAATGTGGGATTAAAAAACTTTTAAACTTGACCTAACCCTTAAAATGGCAGAGGAGAAAATATTTTCTCTGTTTCTCAATGATGGTGTTCTTGTTTTCGGAGTTCAGTCGGGGGGGGGGGGCATAAACTCGAAGGAATATTGATAAAGACCAAATTTTTGCGTATGGAAATCTCCCTAGATACTGGAGTGTTGCTCCTATTGGTCAAGTAGATCACGTGATTGTGATAAAACAGAGACCGAATATAAAAACTCGCGAAAAAGTGTTTTCAGCGAATTTAAAATCCGCCAATATAGTTGTATCAGGTCCACCAAACGTAAACACGTTTGGTTGTGTACGAAACCTGGTTCACCGAATCCCTTTTTGCTCGTCCATCAATTTAACAATTACCTAACTTTCCTAAGCAATTCTGTAATAACTTATTATGACAACAATAACAGTAACAATGACAATGATAAAGCAACATTTAACCTTTGAAAACCCCACCTAACTTTCCTAACATACTGTTATGACCCTCCTCTACCGCTTACCCAGCTTCCGCCACTGGTTACCACCGGCCAGGGTCGTATATAGAGAAGCAGTTTATATTTCACAAGTGTTGTCTAATTACCATTGGCTGTTCCGCCAGTCTCCGGTAATTTTCTGACGTTCTGTATCAGTATTATCACGCGCCTGAGCGCTCAGGAACTAGCATTGCGTGAGGCATATGTTCACGCCTACATCTCACACAAGCTATTAACTTGTTAATTGTACTTATTATATTATTATTGTTCTTAGTTACTTAGGTTAATTGTATATTTATGTATGTTATTAATATGCATCATTGTCTTACTCTGTTAAGTCAAATCAAGAGTAGTAATAATTAATTATATAAACTATCCAGCAAATGTCCTGGATCACGTGATATGAGACGCTCTCCTCCATGGCGTGCCCCACGCTTCCCCAGTAGCGAAAAACCGTGGCATATGGTAGACGTGTCCATTCGTTCTCTAGCCTTGACCCTTGTCTAGTGCCTTGTCCAGTCTTCTGCAATGCCCTAGGGGTATCAGGTATTAGTGACACGTTTAGTTAGGCCTAGGAAGGGATCCTGGTGGTAAGGAATCTCCTGTTTGGTAGGAAATAATTAATTTGTAGGGCTTGTTGTATGTATATATTTTGTATGTCTGTGTAATATAGTTTTGTTAAGTAATATTCATTTGGTCTAACTCCTTATGGTATATTTTCACCCTTCCGGCATCACTCTTATTTTAATATACAATTACTTATACCCTTAAATTCTTGTTTGCTAGTCATTACTCCCTTTAGAACATCAATTGAATTAATTAATTATCTTCCCTTTTGTGACTTACTTATTTCAACTTGTTCATACTTATTCAAGTACATTTAGTTGAGTAGGTTTTTGTGGGGATAATTATTGCCGTGTTCCCTATTTGTTCCTTTATTTGTTAATAACTTGGGGTAGGTTTCACTCCCCAAGTATAAAGGGTAGTGGGATCGCGACAAGTGGGGGCCTGTGTGCGGGAACTAACCACCATTTTTGTGTCATATCAAGTGTTGTTACTCGCCAGGTGTTGTTTCATCCCTAAGTATTTTTGGATGCAAGTTGCTGTGTTCACAGTGTTCATTTATATTGCTCCTGTTATTGCTTAAGCTACTGGTGAGTTAACCCTTATCTTGTGTACCAGGTGTTTGGTTAATCCCTTGTTGTGTTTCACAGTTGATTGCATTTTGATATTATTAATTAGCTAGCTAGTTAGCTTAGCTGCCACCGTTATTTTTTTTCGGTACTCGATTTTGAGTTCAACATGTTTGACCTGGAAATCTTTTTGGCTTCACCTTCAGCCGAAGTACTGAAGGGCTTACTAAGGCAGAGTGGCAATCCCTCGCTGCTTATTATGAAGTAGAAGGCCGCTCTTCTATGAATAAGGCTAGGTTAGAAGAGGCTGCCCTCAACTACCTTATTGACAATGAAATCATAGCCCAACCGTCGGGAAATTCAGAGGAAATTGTTACACCAAGTAATTTGGCCTTACAAGTTGAACTCAAGAGATTCGAGGTGGAGCTGGAAACTCTTAACAACGAGGTTTGGCTCAGGGTAGTAATACTTCAACATTCAGTTTAGACAAATGTCTCAACAGTGTTCCTAAATTTAATGAGGAAGAACCAGACAAGTTCTTCTCTCTTTTTGAGAAAATTGCCCGACTTAACAAGTGGCCTGTTTCTCAATGGTCTCAACTTATTTATAGATCTTTCACTGGTAAAGCATTAGATGTGTTTTCTGTCCTCTCTGAGAATCAATGTCGAGACAATGCTCTTGTTAAGTCCGCGGTTTTGAGCTCTTATAAACTTGTTCCTGAAGCCTACCGGCAACAGTTCCGTAACTGCCGGAAGACTGACAAACAAACATTTGTGGAGTTCTTCAGGCAGAAACAGGTCCTTTGTCGGAGGTGGATTGAAAGTGAGTCTGCCCATGTAGAACATGACAAGCTTGTTGAACTAATCCTGCTAGAGGAGGTTAGAAAGTGTATCCCAGGCGACATTCGAGCACACTTGGATCAGAGAGGTATCTGTACCCTGGCTGATGCTGGTCCAGTGGCTGACCATTATTCCTTAACTAATAGAAATGTAAATTCCAGGTCTTATGCTCCCATGTCCCAGTCCTTCACTTCCTTCAAGCGGCCCACACCAACATCTACACCGGGGTCCCTGCCTCTTGTCATACCGACCCGACCCTCAGGTTCTGCATCATCTACCCCGGGTCAGCCCATGGTCCATGGGACAGGTGGATCTACTCCTACTGGTGAGAGAAACTCTAGTTGCAGGTACTGTAAGAAGCCACGACATGTCATCAGCGACTGTCTCAAGTTAAAGAAAAGAAATTCCTCTCACCAAGGATCCCCCGCTCTTTTGGTTAGGGTGGCCGAGCAATCGGAGAAATTATTGGAGCCCTGTGTCACTGCCCTCAGTCAGACTGTTGCCCTGGATGCTTCCCCCTCATCTATGATATCAACCTTTGAACCATTTTGTTCTCCTGGTTCCTTAGCTTTGGATCAATTCAGTCAACCCATTTCTGTTAAACTCTTGAGAGACACAGGCTCAGCCTTATCTCTTGTTACTAAAGAAGCTGCTCCATTCCTGGATTGAGGTTTCACTGGTAGCTGGGTGCTGGTGAACGGTTTGACCGGTGGGTCGCGTATTCCCCTTTGTCAAGTGTACCTGCGGTCATCCATAAAGTCAGGCTATGTCACGTTAGGAGTAGTAGATAGCTTACCTGTAGAAGGGGTCTCTCTATTGATAGGAAATGACCTCGTTAGCGACATGATGTTCCCTAATGTTGTGATCTCATCTTGTCCCACTGCCGAGAATAATACTGTGCAGTTAGAAGTAGACTTTCCAGGGTTGTTCCCTGCGTGTGCTGTGACCCGTAGCATGAGCCGCAGTACAGAGGTAGAAGAGACTAGTGAAGTTGATGAAGTTTCCCTCCAGGACTGTGAGAAGTCCGAGGATAATCTTATCCAGCCGGACCATACTGATCTTGGTCTCAGTGAATTTTTTGAGGATTCCCCACAACCAGATAACCTCCAGATTAGTTCTGATGGAGATAGGAACCCAGATGTCACTAGTTTTGGTTCCTCTCCCATCACTAGGAGTAAGTTTATTGAGCTACAAGCAAGGGATCCTGAGCTAGTAGGTTTTCTCAATAGGTCAGTTACTGAGACAGAAGCTGAGCAAGAATCAAATTGCTACTACACTAGGTCTGGTGTATTAATGCGGAAGTTCCGTCCCTCCAATTCTCCTGCCAATCACCCTTGGTTAGTTCATCATCAAGTTGTTATTCCCAAACCTTTGCGGCAGGACATACTTAGTATCGCTCATGATGGGGTGGGTGGTCATTTAGGAGTTAGGAAGACCTATGCAAAAATTTTATCCCAGTTCTTTTGGCCTAGGATGAAGAAAGACGTCAGCTCTTACTGTCGCACTTGCCATGATTGTCAGGTAGCAGGGAAACCGAACCCCAGTGTTAAATCATTCCCTCTGCAGCCTATCCCAGTCATTGAAGAGCCCTTTAGTAAGGTGGTCATAGATTGTGTCGGTCCCTTACCTAAGACCCCTCGTGGTCATCAGTTCTTGCTAACCATTATTGATTGTGCAACCCGTTATCCTGAAGCCATTCCCTTGCGCCGCATCACAGCGAAGAATGTTATCAAAGCCTTAACCCACTTCTTCACTCAAGTAGGCCTTCTTACAGTGGTGCAGTCAGATCAGGGTTCCAATTTTACTTCCCGGTTGTTTAATCAGGTAATGCAAACCCTGGGAGTCCGGCAGTTGAGGTCTTCGGCCTATCACCCTCAGTTACAGGGGGTGGTAGAGAGATTTCACCAGACACTAAAACTCATGTTGCGCACCTTCTGTCTGGAGACTGGGAAGGATTGGGACGAGGGAGTTGACCTGCTTTTGTTTGCTGTTCGGGACAGTAAACAAGAGTCGCTAGGATTCTTGCCCTTCCAGCTCGTCTATGGACATGAGGCGCGAGGGCCTCTTAAGGTGTTAAAAGAGTGTTGGTTGAGTGATCAGAGCGCGACGCCCTTAGCTTCATATGTGGTCCAATTCAAGGAGAAGTTGCGTCTGGCTGTAGAACTTGCCCAGTCCAACTTAAGGTGTGCTCAGGTGAAAATGAAAGTGCATTTTGATAAGGCCCATCAGGCAAAACCTAGAGAATTCCAAGTGGGGGAGCAGGTGTTGGCCTTCCTACCCTTACATGATCACCCTTTTAAATCCAAATACAGTGGTCCATATGAAGTACTAGAAAAACAGGGGTCCGTGAATTATGTGATTAGCACCCCTGAACGGCGTAAGAAAAAACGCCTTATCCATGTCAATCTTTTAAAGTCATATCATGGTCGTAACGAAACCCTGGGAAAAGCAGTTGCTTGTTGTTAGGTTCTGAATAATAAGTTCTATATACAGGAGAGAACACAAACACCTGTATAGTTTTGTAGGTTCGGTTTACTGGATAAGAGTATGTACACAAAGGAGAGCAGCACTCTCTCTTGACTAGGCTCCCGGTCAACTGCTATAGGCGACGTATGGCAAGTGATACATTAGCAGCTTCCATACGTCGCCAGGCATATTAATTAAGCGTGTGGGATATGGTAATAACATTGCCACACGCTGCTGGCTAGGCTGAATAAATAATACATAAATGGAGCACATACATAATATACATACATGATATATAATCCAGCATACATAATATACATACACCTCCCTCCCCCCTATACGCTCATAGCAAAGTCTTGAGCGGACCTTTTCTTTTGGATCCGTTCTGAGCGTCGAGGGACTTCATCACTGGGAAGGGTATGGGACTCAACACTGGTGGCGGGGCCAGCAGAAGGCATTGTTACGGGTCGGAGAAAACGGCGGTTCCTCCACCACACACGACCACTGGGTAACCGCACCTGGTAGTCCCGTGACCTGCCGAGACCCACGACTACGCCTACTTTGTCCCAACGTAGGGAGGTCGGGTCCTGAACACGGACTTGGGTGCCGACACTCAACCTGGGGAGAGAACGGGCGTGGTCATTGTAGCGGGCGACGACGTCCTGAACACGTTCGGCGGCTCGGCGATCACAATCCTCTGTCTTGGCCTGCCACTCCTTGGAGAAGGATTGAGGGTGAGCAGGGACACAAGAACGAAGGGGGCGTCCATACAAAACCTGGGCAGGGGAGCGTCCGGTGTAGTTAGGTGTGTTGCGGAGTTCAAGAAGACCCCTGTCGAAGGCCTCGCAGTCAATGTTCCCAGAAGGGGCCACCTTAAGGATGAGGTGCTTCAGGGATTTGACAGCAGCCTCAGCGTGGCCGTTGGACTGCGGGTAATGGGGCGATGACAACACATGCCGGACTCCCCATCGGTCAAGGAACGCAGCAAAGTCCCGGCTTGTGAACTGAGGCCCTCCGTCGGTTCGCAGGCGTACAGGAACGCCCACGTCACGGAAGTAGTGGCGGAACTTGCTGATGGTGGCGGCAGACGTCGTGTCATTACCGCACTTGATGACAACCGGCCAACCAGAGAGACGGTCGACGATAACGAGGAAGGACTTTCCTGACACACAGAAAAAGTCGGCCGACACAGACTCAAAGGGGCGGGTGGGGTTGTCGTCACTCATAAAGGGTTCCTGCTGCTGGCTGGGTTGTAATACGTGGCGGGGCTTACACACCTGGACAGCATTGGAGATGTCGGGGTCGATGCCAGGCCGGAACACAGTCTGTCTTGCACGCCGTTTGGTGGCCTCGGCTCCACAGTGACTGTCGTGGAGGCGAGCCAAGGCGTGGAGACTTGAAGCAGCAGGGACAACTACCGAAGGAGAGGTGTCACTGGCCAGAGGTAGGGGCAGGGCGGCAGCAGGGTAGTTGCTGCTCCCTTCGTGCACCCTGTTGGCGTGTTTTACCTCGAGAATCGGTGTTGGGAAGTCCTGGGGGATGATGGCCAACTCTTGGCAATGTCTGTAGGACAGCAAAGGAGTCGGGACGCCATTATGCACATCAATCCAGGCTTGACACGACCTGTTGCCAAAGGTGACGTGTGCATAGAGTGAACCTAGGGCCGGGGTCATCTGTGAACCATCTGCCATAAAGCGGAGATCCTTGGGGGGCGGTCCTAGATCACTTGGAGAGAGCCCCAAGCATTGCAAATGCTGGGGACCGATGACTGTAGCATCAGCGCCGGTGTCGGGCAACATCTGAAGACGGGATGACACACCGCCGTAGGTCACGATGACGCTGATGTACTGGGGGACTTTGGTCCTGGGACGCGGGGGGGAGCACACATTCCTAATGTGGCTCGAGCGTTGTCAGGAGTCGTCGTACCTCTGATTGGAAGACTGTGGGCGGCCCTCTCTGGTGGAGGGGGGCTGAAGCTTCCGCCGACGCGGTCCCTTGGGTATGTTGGAAGGGCAACACTTGTCATAGTGGCCCAGACGACCACACACATTGCACTGGACGCGTTTGGCTGGGCACCGTACTGTGAGTGACCAGTGGCCCTTACGGTCACAACTGTTGCAGGTAGACTGAGCAGCTGGACACACCTGTGTTCCGTGCTGCTTACCACAGTTGTTGCAAAATAAACCGGGCGTGGACGTGGTGGGCGAAGGCGTAGGAACGGACTTCTTGTCCTTCTTGTACCGGGACACAGCGCGTACAGCTGTAGGGGGAGCACGGATGGCAGAGGTGGCACACCTGGCAGCCTCATAGGAGCGACATATCGTCAACACATCCTTAAGAGAAGAGGAAGAGTCGAGGGAGGTGAGGCGTTGGACAAGTTCCTCGTCCTTAACACCCATCAGGATCGCCTGCCTCAACTGGGTCTCCTCGCACTGCTGGTGGTGGCCTGGACATATATCTACCTCTTCCGAGGCTCTCTTAAGACGCACGTAAAAGGCATCAAAAGACTCACCCTCCATCTGTCTGCAGCTAAACAATTCCCTCCTGCGCAGAGCTTCATTCTGCTGTCCTTTGATGTGCCGTTGTAGAACGTCCAGTACCTCCTCTACAGACAGCAAAGAGGTTGGGGGTACCTGCAACGTATGTTCCAAGACACGCTGAATTTCCAAGGACAGGCACATGCGCAGCTGGATGAGTTGTTTAGGCTGTGACAAACTCTGGAGATCCACCATTGTAGAGTAATCAGTCCACCGTCGCCGCCATTCACGAAAAGTCTGGAAAGTCTCATCAGGCTTCAAGATGGGCGGCGTTTGAGCTGCTGCTTTAGGTGGGGCTGGGGGGTGTGAAGGAAGCATGGATGAGGTATCTGAACCAGTCAGTAAAGAGGCAGTGTTAGAGCCAGGGGCTTGGTTAACAGTGAGGCGAGATATCAAGGCTTCAAACCGTTCACTGTCTTCCAATCTCCGTTGGTTGTCTCGTTCTGCCTCTGCTTGCCTTCTGTGCTCATCCGCCAAACGTCTGTGGGCTTCATCCTCGCGTTTCTCATCTCTCATAAACTTCAGTAAAGCAATTATCTCTGGAGACAACGCTGAATATTGAGGTGAGGGACTGCGCGATGTGGGGGCTGAAGCGTCGTGGCCGGTCTGGTCATCCATCTCTGCGGGGCTATCACCCGCCTGAGTCATCCAGACGCTGGGTCCACGGCTACGTAAGGCGTGAGACATAACTACTTCCTCTGTGTACTATGTCTAAAATCAGTGTTGACCGGTCAGCCTGTCGTATCAACAAGATTTCAGACAAAAATTAATTAAATACACAGATAAGTAGGTTATATATATAAAATATATATAAGAAGCCGCGCGGTCAGCGAGTGTTAGTGCGTGTACGTGTGCGAGTGAGTGTGTGTCCTGGGCGGGTAGAGCGTCTCGCCCCAGCTGTGAGGGGGGGTGGAGGCGGCGCTGTGAGGGGGGGTGGAGGGAGAGGCGCGGCGACTCCCAGTCAGTCTAGTTACCCTCAGGACGCGGTCAGAGACGGGTGCACTGAACTTTACTCCTTACAAATGCCCAGAACGTGCCGTATACCTTGGGAATCCTTTAGAACAAGGTCACACATGAATGGCACGAACACACAATGCACTAAACACTTCACAGAAAATCACTGTCACTGACACTGCTCAAAGTTGCTGAAATTCTTCGAGGAGAGATGGCGCGGGAGTTGACCCAAGGCTTGACCCAAGACGGGAGGGGACCCTAGCCGGCTTTCTACAAACTTTGCACTATCACTCGTAATTATCCAGTAAGACTACGCACTGCGCCATGTTAGGTTCTGAATAATAAGTTCTATATACAGGAGAGAACACAAACACCTGTATAGTTTTGTAGGTTCGGTTTACTGGATAAGAGTATGTACACAAAGGAGAGCAGCACTCTCTCTTGACTAGGCTCCCGGTCAACTGCTATAGGCGACGTATGGCAAGTGATACATTAGCAGCTTCCATACGTCGCCAGGCATATTAATTAAGCGTGTGGGATATGGTAATAACATTGCCACACGCTGCTGGCTAGGCTGAATAAATAATACATAAATGGAGCACATACATAATATACATACATGATATATAATCCAGCATACATAATATACATACACTTGTGTTGATCAATCCTTGCCAACTTGTATAATTGGGCCAGAGTGTAAGGATGATAAAGATCAGTGTTTTTTCTGAAATAATGAATGGGTCTAGTGTAAAAGTTGAAAACTCGACTATCTTGGAGGACCCCAGTGCTAAGTTGTGCCATCTCTCTAGTGACCAAGCCAATAATATAAAGTCTCTATTACAGGAGTATCTTACTATAGTTGGTGATTACCCACTCTCCTGTTCAGTGCTGGAGCATGACGTTGAGACCAGGGGAGCCAAGCCAATCCGACAGCGTCCCTACCGTCTTAATGCCTTCAAGCGGGAGTGTGTGCGAGCCGAGGTACAGCGTCTTCAAGAGCTAGGCCTCGTCGAACCCAGTATCAGTCCATAGGCATCCCCTGTTGTTCTAGTTCCAAAGCCGAATGGGTCAATACGGCTGTGTGTGGATTATCGCAAGGTGAATGCTGTCACTGAACCCGATGGTTATCCCTTGCCACGCATCGACGACGTGATCAACGATCTTGGACAGGCAAGGTACGTGACCAAGTTGGATCTCCTCCAGGGCTACTACCAGATAAGACTGACTGAACGCTCCAGGGCCATCTCTGGTTTTGTCACTCCTGAGGGGTTGTACCAATTCACAGTCCTTCCGTTTGGTATGCGGAACGCCCCTGCAACCTTTCAACGCCTCATGAATTTCATCACGTCTGGTCTGGAAGGTGTCCGCTGTTACCTAGACGACTTTATCGTGTTCAGCAGTTCCTGGGAAGATCGCATGAGTCGTCTACAAGCCCTCTTCCCCGTACTGGCTGCAAGCAAGCTGAAGGTGAACCTCGTCAAAACTGAGTTCGGCCATGCCCACGTCACTTTCTTGGGGCATGTGGTCGGACAAGGGGAAGTCCAGCCTATAGCAGCCAAAATTGAGGCAATTCAACAGTATCCAGTGCCAGGCGATAAGAAGAGTGTGATGAGGTTGCTGGGTATGGCGGGGTACTATCGCCGTTTTTGTCCAAACTTCTCCTCCGTTGCCTCTCCCATGACTGACCTGCTGAGTGGCAAGAAAACCTTCAAGTGGACTACGGCTTGCCAGGAATCTTTTGAGAATCTTAAATCCCTGCTGGCAAATGCTCCTGTACTACTTGCACCTGACCTCCAGAAACAGTTCACTCTCCATGTCGACGCCAGTGAAATTGACGCCGGTGCTGTGCTTCTGCAAGAGGGTGAGAGTGATCAAGTGCTTCATCCGCTGTGCTATTTTTCTAGAAAATTTAACAAATATCAAAGAAACTATGCCACCATTGAAAAGGAGGCTTTATCACTGATCATGGCACTAGAAAACTTCAAAGTATATATTGGCAGCACTGCTTATCCCGTTCAAGTGTTCACTGATCATAACCCACTTACTTTTGTTGACAAGATGAAACATACCAACCAAAGACTTTTGAGGTGGGCTCTATCACTTCAGCCCTATAACTTGAACATTTCCCATATCTGCGGAAAAGAGAACGTGTTGACTGATGCACTTTCACGAGTCTGATTGTTTAGAAACTATGTCTATATGCAAATTATTTTTTGTTTTATTGTCATTGAGTACCTTGTGTTTATATTATGAATTATTTTGCTTCATATTGATTTAAACTGATTGTGTTAGTTATTACTTTCACTGTGTAGCTGTATATCCATTTTCGCTTCCAGTTAGTTGTAAGATCACTTTTTTGGGGGAGGTGTCACGTGCCTGAGGGCTCCGGAACTCGCATAGCGTGAGGCATATGTTCACGCCTATATTTCACACTTGTTAATTGTACTTATTATATTATTATTGTTCTTAGTTACTTAGGTTAATTGTATATTTATGTATGTTATTAGTATGCATCATTTCTTACTCTGTTAAGTCAAATCAAGAGTAGTATTAATTAATTATATAAACTATCCAGCAAATGTCCTGGATCACGTGATATGAGACGCTCTCCTCCACGGCGTGCCCCACGCTTCCCCAGTAGCGAAAAACCGTGGCATATGGTAGACGTGTCCATTCGGTCTCTAGCCTTGACCCTTGTCTAGTGCCTTGTCCAGTCTTCTGCAATGCCCTAGGGGTATCAGGTATTAGTGACACGTTTAGTTAGGCCTAGGAAGGGATCCTGGTGGTAAGGAATCTCCTGTTTGGTAGGAAATAACTATTTTGTAGGGATTGTTGTATGTATATATTTTGTATGTCTGTGTAATATAGTTATGTTAAGTAATATTCGTTTGGTCTAACTCCTTACGGTATATTTTCACCCTTCCGGCATCACTCTTATTTTAATATACAATTACTTATACCCTTAAATTCATGTTTGCTAGTCATTACTCCCTTTAGAACGTAAATTGAATTAATTAATTATCTTCCCTTTTGTGACTTACTTATTTCAACTTGTTCATACTTATTCAAGTACATTTAGTTGAGTAGGTTTTTGTGGGGATAATTATTGCCGTGTTCCCTATTTGTTCCTTTATTTGTTAATAACTTGGGGAAGTAGGGTGTGTCATAGGAGGGAAGATCAGCTAAAACTAATGGCCCATCACTTTTTTGGTAGATTTTAGTGTATATAAACAGAAAATAATTTCAGTTTCAATATTTTGCAACCTTTTGCTAGGTAAATTTTAGCGTGAAATTTATCGAACATCTAACGTGCAGCTGCATTAGTGCATTACAATTAAATAGTGAACATTGCTTTCTGACTTCATTCTTTAACAACCCAACTAACAATATTTTTTTATGTTTCAGATTCTGATGCATTTATAAGTTGATAATATTTGCGATGGCTGCTTGTGTCAGGACGAGGAACCAAAAATCCAGCCATCTCAGTCACTATCTTGGGTCTGGGAGAGAGCTCCTGAAGTCGGAGTTGCCTACATTGAGAGATGCTTTGAGATACGGTGTTTTAATCAGGCAAATCAGTGAAAAGAACCAAAGAACTTACACAAACAAAGACATTGCCAGTGATATGACCAAAGCTGTCTTGGCACAGTACACTCTGGTTAACGCTCAGTTCAAGCCTCCAGTCATAACAAGTCAGAAGAAGATTAGTGAGAGACTGCTAGCCAGTTGGGAAAAGGCAAGAGATATCTCTCTTGGGAGAGGAAAACTTGCAGTTAAGGACAGCTTTGCCAAGCAACTGGACCAGTTATTTGACATAATTACTTGCAAGTGCCCAATTGTTCTCTGTCCTGAGTTTGGATGCGATCGTGACTGTAAATCCGAGGCCCACATCTCCTGTATTTGCAAGCGTGAACTGAAGATTCCTGTGATCGAACTGGCATTTGTCAAAGCACAGAGAGAGAAGACTGGCAGTATAGGGGCTCTCATGATTTTTAGCCAAGATATTCCGGAGTCCAAGAGACAGGAGGCTGCCACAGAGAGACAGAAGATGAGAAGAGTTGCCGAGTAAAAGAGACTTGAGAAGGCCCAGGGTGAGGTAAAAAAGGCCGATGATTGGAGTCAAGCTGATTCAGAGTTTAATGACTTCCCCATGGCCGATCCGAGTGCTGACCAGGAGAATGGTGACTTTGTCCCTAACCCAGAAAATAATGATCCCAAACCCTCCAGGCATAAGATTCGAAATAGGAAAGATATCCCGAGCATAGCTCTGGCCAGCATGCGACACCACACTGGTCTCAGAGAGACTGCAGAGATAGCAACAGCTGCCTGGATTGACGGTGGTTTGATAACACCTGATGATGTTCACCTGGTGATAGATCATAACAAAGTAAGGAGAGCTCAGGAGAAACTTGTCAGTAACCTAGAAGAGGAGTTTGATAAGGGGATAAGAGAAAATGGAATCAATTGTTTGTTCTTTGATGGGAGAAGGGATGACACTAAAATGTTCATGAAAGTTGGAGATTCTGACAAGTTGTTCCCTGCCATGGTGAAGGAGGAACACTACTCCTGCTGCAGTGAACCAGGAGGGAAGTATTTGTGGCATTTCACTCCAGAGAAAGATGACATCAGGAAACCAGCTGAGATAGTGGCAGATAACATTGTGAACTGCCTCAGAGAGAGGAACGTAGACCAGACCCTGCAGGCCATTGGAGGGGACAGCACCAACACGAACACAGGGTGGCAAGGGGGGGTCATACAGTGGATAGAGAGGAAGATTGGGAGGAAGCTGGTCTGGATTGTTTGTGACTTCCACACCAACGAGTTGCCACTCAGACATCTGATCCAGGAGCTGGATGGCAAGACTCTTTCAAACAACAGATGGTCTGGTCTTCTTGGCTAGATGCTGGACTCTGCCACTGAGTTAGAAATAAATCCTAGCTTTGAAAAAATCACAGTTGGCCCTCCACTCGTTGAGCTTGCACATACTGTCATTGACGACCTGAGTACTGACCAGTACTATGGTTACATGATTTGCAGTGCCATCAAAACTGGGGTCATGCCTGATAGACTTGCTTACCTGCAGATAGGTCCAGTCTCACATTCTAGGTGGCTCACAACGGCTCTCAGGTTCTGCAGAATTTGGGTCGCTCATCATAAACTGAAAGGGAACCAGCTTCACAACCTGAGACTTATTGTCCAATTCATCGTGAGTGTCTACTTGCCAAATTGGTTCAACACCAAGGTCAAGTCATCGTTCTCCGAAGGTCCGAGGCATGTTCTCTTCCAGCTTGAGCTCCAGAGGAGTCAGCCAAGGAAGGTTGTTCAGATTGTGGAGCAGACTGTGAGGAGATCTTCCTGGTATGCTCATCCCGAGGCAGTTCTGCAGACAATGCTTTGCAGTAAGGATGAGGAGGAGAGAAGAGTGGCAGTCAAAAAGATCTTGGATATGAGACTTATGAGAGGATCTGGGCATGACGAATCAGTTGGTGACGATTCCTTCAGGGTCAGGAAGACTCCTGAAGTCAATCTAGGTGCCAAGACCCTCACTGATCTCATAGATCTGGATAACATCCAGGCTGGCAGTGAGCCCCCTCTTACCTGCAGCCTCACCAATGTTCAAGTCAGATCTTTCCTGGACAACCCCATGCATGTCCCTGCCTGGCCCTCGCACACCCAGAATATAGAGCGTTGTGTACAGCAAGCGAGGCCAGCAGTCACGTGTACACTGTACAGCCAGTGGTGTTGGTAAAAGGGTGGGAATACTGAATTTTCATAAGATTTCAAGTTAAAATTTACCTAGCAAAAAATAAAAACTTTTCAAATCTGAAGATATCACATGATTCTGCACATAGAACTACATCATTAATACCATGGGCCGATTTTTCAAACTCAAAAAAAAAAAATTCGCCTCCGTATGACACACCCTATTGGGGTAGGTTTCACTCCCCAGGTATAAAGGGTAGTGGGATCGCGACAGTATTCAGACAAACAACAGACAGGATGATTTCCACCAGGTCACAGAAACACACTTGTGTACTGTAGTCTTCTTTAATAAGCACTAATTTTTCACAACATTGTTAACAGCATAATGGCTTCACAGCTGGATTTTTCACTTCGAATATACACTGTAGTCGGCACACTACCAGTGTGCAATTCCTTAGTCATTTCACTTTTATATTGATCACAACAATTTCACAATACTTGCACGACAACTATCTTCAGTTGTTCTACTAGGCTTGTACTAGGCTGGTACTCTGAGAAGACACCGTTGACTAACTTCACTAGGCAGCCCAGTGCTACTTATATACTTCATCAGACGCCTCTCGAACAACCTAGCAACACCCAAAGAGTCCTGGGTGGTTCTAGAACGTTCTACTCTGGTCGAGGCTTACAAACATGATGAAATACTTTCTAGAATATTCATACATAAGTAATACATCAATATATACAATAAAATCTCCCTAAACTTGCCGAAATACCTGCTGCATGGGACAGAAAACAATCAAAACGCCTAGTTTACAAACAATATTATACCGAATTATGCTTCGGCATAACAATATAATAACAGCGAATGTATAGAAATGTGACCGTAAATCTGTGATAGACGCGCAAAAACTGAATTGTAAAACCTAGTTTCGTGCACGACCAAATATGTTTGTTTAGTGGACGTGATATGAGCAGGACCAAGATACAACAGTAATGACGAATTTAAAGTTCGAAAAACACAATTTCGTTAATATTTATGCTGAAATTTGTTTCACATGAGCTGAAGAGACCCAGTGTTTCTCAAACTTTTCACTCCATTCCTCCATGAGACACTCTCAACATCCTCGTGGCTCCCCCTTCAGTTCTCTCCCAAGCCCCTCACAAATAATGATGAAAATAAACTGCTTTGGTTCTCTTCCTTTATTTTAATGTTTACAATCATCAAACAGAATGCATAATTTGTTACAGTTCAATAGTCAGTCGACTGATTCGAGGTTGAGTCACTGATAAAGCACATCTAATGTCTGGGTCCACATGTAACCGGTTTCAGCTTTTATTCTTTATTTGAAGAAACCAGATTCACATAAATAAGTAGTAGAAAATGACAAGAGGACTCGAAGTGCGATTTCATTAACTTTTGGATATGACTCGTACATTGAGCACCAGAATACCGTCAGAGATTTTTCTTCATAGAGGTCTCTGGCAGCAGAATCGTTCCTGAGATCAAGAAATTCGTCCCGAACATCGTCGGGAATGGCAGCAATATCAAGAGTGCTAGAGAAAGGATTCCTCACCAATTTCCCTTCCTCCTCCTCGAATTCTGGGAAGTACCTTTTGAGCTCACTTTCCAAGGATTTCAAATGCTGAATTATTTCATTTTTGAGTGATGGGTCAAGTAGACGATCCTCTTCAATATCGTCAAGAACAGTTGAGAGATTCTCAAACATGGCAACATTTCCTGTACTGACTTTCCTTTGCCAGTTCTGGAGTTTGTCAAGAAATGCACAAATACAATCCGTGTGGTGAAACACATTTCTTTCCTTGCCTTGTAGCTTGAGATTCAGCTTGTTTAGCTGCTCAAATATGTCTGCCAGGTACGCAAGACGTGGGTCCCACAACACCTCGTTGAGGTGACTTAGTAGATCATCCTTCCCTTTCATTTCCTGGAACAACTTAAGTTCTCCCCGAAGTTCGAACATTCGATTCACAACATTACCCGTGGAAAGTCATCGGACTTTGGAATAAAAGAAGAGGGTTTCATACTCTGAATCCATGCATCTACAGAGGTTCTGGAAAAGGCGAGAGTTCAAATCTCCTGCTTTCACAAAGTTGACGCATTTTACCACTGCCTCCAGGATCTTGCACAGGGCATCAGGGAGGGTTTTCGACGCCAATGCAAAACGATGGATCATAAAATGAACTCCTTTGGCATTCGGAGCTACTTCCTTGACGTGCTTCTGTAACCCCGATGTCGATCCCAGCATCGCCGGAGCCCCATCAGTACAAACTCCACAACAATTTTCCCAGATGATCCCGTTAGCTGTGAAGAAAGAAGTCAACTTTTCCATCACATCGAAAGCTGTTGTGGTAGTTTCAAGATGTGTACAGAACAGATATTCATCCTTGATGTCATGCAAGAATACATACCTACCGTAGCTGTGCAGAAGAACTCACATCCGTTGACTCATCCAACTGTATTGCAAACATACCATTTGGAGACGATTTAATCTCCTGTATCATTTGTTCCCTTACCAGCTGACATTTCACTAATTCTCCGTTTCACCGTGTCGGCTGACAAGGAAATCTGCTGAATCTTACTTCACTTGCCTCTCCAAGAACCCGCTTGACCATCTTTAAAGCACACTGCTTAATCAAATTTTCACCAATCGCGTGGGCCTTCTTCTTCATTGCTATTTCAATGGAAACCTTATATGATGCCTCAACTACACTTAATTTCTATTGTTGGAAAGCACCACTATCATCCAGTCTTTGTTTTGTCCAACCAAACTCCATTCATGGCGCTTGAAGACAACCCCCTCTTTCCGCATACTGGGGTGGATTGACGTCAGATGATGCTTCAGCTTACTAGTCCTCATGGAATCGTTCCCAGTACTTTGAAACACAACACACACTGAAGTTTCTCGATGCCATCAGCGAGGATTGACGTAAATCCGTAGTTAATGTATTCATCATTGTACTTCCGCTTCTTAGCAACACTGGCAGCTATCACAAATCTAAGGAAATATAAAAAAACACAATGCAAACAGACAGAAACAGATGAATCTCTTGGTTTAAAAAACCCAAAAAATAATAATTTCTCTCTCTCTCTCTCTCTCTAAATGTTGACTAGTTCTTTAAAAGACAGAGTGTCAGACAGAAACAGACGAATGATAAAGACTAAAAATTTTAATGATAAAAACAAAAATGAGACAATAATAGGAATGGCAAACACACAAACATGCATGAAGTCCATACATACTGCATGTAAACATGCATAAAGTCCATACACATGTAAACATACATAAAATGCCTATGCAATCACATGTAAAACATACACAAACAATCCACTCACAGTACACTGACATATTTTTATAATGATAGCTTGAGCCAGACTGAAAACATTAGGTCTGATCACCACTTGTAAAGCGATGGCACAAGGATGTGTACCGAATATGAGAGATCAGTGACTCAGTCCAGCGCCCTTCACCGTGACAGGAACTAGAATCGTGCAATCTGAGCGAATCCGTTGGAAATGAAAAACTAGCTGCTGCACCATACTATGTAAATATCAAAACTGTACCTTATGGGTATTTTGATTACACAACATATAGGTGTTACATTACGTATTTATAATTTATGACGAGTGTAAAAAAATACACACTGCACATCAGAATAATCTAAATATATACACAACTCACACAAACTAAACACTTGATTGAACACTCATACCTACATGGGAGAAATAATAAAGTTGAGATCTCTCACCCCTACAGCTATCCTAGGAAAAAAAAGTCAAACCTTGCCAACAATGTCCACCAGACTCCAAGACGAGTGGAGAGCGAATGTCTTAGCTTCGAGGGTTCAGGAACAGTTTTGATCTTTTTTCGATACATCAGACTCAATCATCCAAAAAACGAGCATATAATCTTGTGCAATTTGTTACTTTATACTTTATGCTTTATGATTAGAACAGATAAAGACAAAGATCTCTAAAGCTACATGTGTGGAGAAACGAATGAGTAAAACACGACCAAACTCAGACCGTTATAGCACTGGGACGAGGTTTGAGCCTGCTCGTTCAAGTCTTGAATTTGTCTCGTTTCGCGGTTTCATATTTATGAGAATGTCAACAGAGGCCTCTAACAAGACAAGATAAAGGCAGTGTTGTCTCTGCCTTAGTGCCGGCAAGGAAATACATGAATGTTGATAGACAAACAAATAGCTGGTGAAGAGACTGAAATTGAGGAGGTCAGCAAAGTATTGGTAGTTTCGTCAGTGTAGTAAACACCAAGTGTTTATACGTGTCATAAAGTAGTTATAAGGGTTTCTAAGTATTTTTAAGTTCAAAAAGTGCTTTTAAGTCCCGTAAAATATTCATAAGTACTGTGATCACATGTATCACAACGTGTTTGTAAGTAACGCAAAGTGCTTATAAGTGTTGTAGGCTATTTGTATTATGAAGTGTCATAACTTATATGAAGTGTTTGTGGCATGAGGAGTTTTAAGTGTCATTAAGTATTTGTAGTATAAAGTGTCGTAAAATGGCATGAGGTGTTCGAGTGACAAATTGTCACGTTATGTCACAAAAATTCATAACGGGAATGGTAAGTGAGAGAAGGATAATTTTGGAGATATGACCACTTTCATTATCAACGAGAATGGTTCCCTAAGATGGATAAGGGTTGGAAGATGAGGGTAAATGTGGCGTTAAAACAAACTAAAAAAAAATACACCAATCCAACATTTCCCTACCTTACTTAACTTTGAAAACTCTTGCTCCTATTTACTTAATTGATACCGATGGGAACGGATACAGTGACGTGACATATAGCAAGAAATTATGCAGAATGGCTTCTTTCCACAGTCGTTCAAAGCAGGACTTCCATTTTATTTGGATGTCAAAATTATACTGATTACAGTGTAAGTCAGTAATTCTCGAAGAAAATATTCCGCATTCGTAAATTTCACAAGACTTAGCTGTACTGTACTGTGATTTGTATGTTTCTCAAACTGGGGGCCACGGCAAGATTTAGATTTTAGGGGGTCCATGGCAGGCTAGTGTAAGTAGTACATGTTTGGAGAAAATGTGGAAACTCTGATTCAACTTCTTTTTTTTTTACTTTTGCCTTGTTAGGGAAGAAATCGTTTTTTTTTTTTTATTTGTCTTTTTTTTGTCATTGTGTGTAATCATAATACCCGTACGGTATAGTTTTGATATTTACATAGTATGGTGCAGCAGCTAGTTTTTCATTTCCAACGGATTCGCTCAGGTTGCACGATTCTAATTCCTGTCAACAGGGTGACGGGAGCTGGACTGAGTCACTGGTCTCACATGTTCGATACATGTCCGTGTGTCATCACTTTACAAGTGGTGATCAGACAGAATGTTCTCAGTCTGGCTCAAGTTATCACTAGGAAAATATGTGAGTGTACTGTGAGTGGACTGTATGTGTATGTCTCACTTGTGATTGCATAGGCATTGTATGTATGTTTACATACAGTATGTATGGACTTAATGCGCGTTTGTGTGTTTGCCATTCCGATTATTGTTTCATGTTTGTTGTTTATTATAAATTTTTTTTTAGCCTTTAACATTCGTCTGTTTCTGTCTGACGTTTTTTTTTTAAAAACTAGTCAACATTTAGAGAGAGAGAAAGAGAGATTACCAATTTTTATAAAACCAAGAGATTCATGATGTCTTATATTTCTGTTTTTTATTATTTTAAATTTTAATCTTTATCATTCGTCTGTTTCTGTCTGTTTGCCATTGTTTTTTGTCATTTCATTAGATTTGCGATGGCTGCCAGTGTTGCTAAGAAGCGGAAGTCCAGCTGTGAAGCCATTATGCTGTTAACAGTGTTGTGAAGAATTAGTGCTCATTCAAGAAGACTACAGTGCACAAGTGTGTTTCTGTGACCTGGTGGAAATGAACCTGTCTGTTTGTCTGAATACAGACACAGAACGTCGGAAAATTACCGGACACTGGCGGGGCAGCCAATGGTAACTCGACACCACTTGTGAAATATAGTGCTTCTTTATATATGACCCTGGCCGGTGGTAACCAGTGGTGGAAGCTGGGTAAGCGGTGAGAGGAGGGTCATAACAGTATGTTAAGAAAGTTAGGTGGGGTTTTCAAAGGTTAAATGTTGCTTTATCATTGTCATTGTTACTGTTAGTGTTGTCGTAATAAGCTATTACAGAATTGCTTAAGAAAGTTAGGTAATTGTTTAAATGATGGACGAGCAAAAAAGGGATTCGGTGAACCAGGTTTCGTATACAACCAAACGTGATACAACTATATTGGCGGATTTTAAATTTGTTATCACAATCACGTGATCTACTTGACCAATCGGAGCAACATTCCAGTATCTAGGAAGATTTACATACGCAAAAATTTGGTCTTATCAATATTCCTTCAAGTTTATGACTCCCCCTTCGACTGAACTCTGAAAACAAGAACACCATCATTGCGAAACAGAAAATATTTTCTCCTCCGCCATTTTAAAGGTTAGGTCAAGTTTTCATTTTTTTTTAATCCCACATTTTCCTGCTTCAAAACCTTGCCCACTTTAGGGTGAATCCGTCTGTTTTCCCCCAATTAACCGGGTTGTTCACATATATTAGATGTTGGGGTTTTAGTAACGAAACTCAATTGATGTTCCTTGTTTTATTACAAAAGGATTGTCTATAATTCCTGTAAAGGCCGGGGACTTAGGGATAGAAATCCCTTACCAGGCTAATCAGGATCTTAATAAAGGAAAGTCAAGGAATAACAAACAACCTTTTGAGATTGGCATCTCTTTACTATAAAAAATATAACACAAAACTCTGACACGACTCAACAAACCTCAAATAATTACGGGAGTCAAACAAATAAGGCAGTCAACAGTTAATGGAGTCAAACAATTAAAGGAAGCAAACAATTAAAAGAATCAAACAAATAATGGGAGTCGGCAATTAATGGATTCAAACAATTAAATGGAGTCAACAATTGATAGAATCGAACAATAAAGGCGAGTCAGCAATTAATGGAATCAAACAATCATGGAATCAAACAATGAACAAATATTTCCTACGGCAGTGGCCCTGGAGGAAGGGTCTGGAACACGGTGATGCACACTCAGGGAAGGGAAGCGTCCTTTCATCTCCACACTCGGGCGACGTCTTGAAATGGCAGGAGCCCACCCGGGGCACAGACGGAATGAGATGAACTGACGGTCGTGGTATGCGGTAGTGGTAGATGACCACAGATTTGGCAGTAGCTAGGTGAAGGTCTGGGAACACAGCCCACGAGTCCAGGACCTATGATGAGATCACAGCCAGAATTTGAAGGACAGCCGGGTAGCTAGATAGTGACTGTATGGCGGCTGGGTTGAATCTGCCGGTGACCCAGATAGTCGCTGCCGTTCTCACCTCTGTCCAACTGCCCCAAGTGTCGTCTGCACCAGCAAACAAGCGAGTTAGCAGCGGTAACCAGCCGGAGGATCGTTTCCGCCCTTACAATTCCTGAGTGTAGATCAACCGTAAGTTCCACTATTTATGAGTGAACGAGAAAGAGGACCGTGCTTATGAATATAAACGTTGATCACGTCCGTTCGATATTAGTTGATGTGAGTGACTGATCTTAAGAGCGTCTCCTGGTGAGCCCTTACATAGATGCTGACATTGGGCTTCTCCCTCTTGGGAAAGCTACTGTTCACGTGTTCAACTCATGTCTTACTCATAGACAGTGGAAAGTTACAGGGTGATGAAATCTGAATATAATATCAGATGGAAGAACCCATTTATATAAAATGTTCTGTTGATGAGACAGAGGCCATTGCATCGCTCGGTCACCTACTAGCCAAGCTCGGTGAGGCCTAAATAAGCTCACAGAGTACAGTACATCCTAGAGAACCCTAACCATGTTATAAACAGATGTGTAGACACTAAGCTGAGGATTCTACTACTGTAGGGGTATTAGCTACTACAAGGGACCTAAACTTTAGTGTCTTATTGGTTAATATGTTATGAACAACGTTCATTTTGGATGACACTGCCTTATAATAACAGAACAGAAACATAATTGCCAAAATTAACATAATTGAGGGAATTGTAAGGCTTGGTATGACAAATTCCCGTGATAGATAAAATGGCAAATTATTACTCAAATCAGCAAAATGTGTCTCTTTCAAGAATGCTAGAACTTTTGCTTTCTCTGAAGCAATTTGAATATCCTTTATAGTGAAATTCATGACAGGAAGCTGAATTAAAGCAGACTTGAGTTTTATTTTTCAAGCAAAGTGCTGATGAGTAGGCAAGGTCCGTAATGTACCACAAGTGATTTCACAGTAATCCGGAGCCTTGTAATGCCCTTTCACAACTAGCTGCTTAACACCATCATGGCATTATATAATAACAGTAGTAAGATTTGGAAAGAACAAATACTGCACATTGTGAAGATGAGCGTGAAACACAGTTTTGAGACTAACTGGCCTATAACTGCATTGCGCAAGTGCTGTACGTACATTGGTTTGTATGACTGCCATTTCACATATTCCCTCTGCAGCAGAATAAACGCTAACATGTAGGCTGGACATACGTGTAGGTGTAGATAAGACGACTTACACCGTGACAGTACCTTAGGATCCTCTATTGACAATAAAGAATAATCTTCGTCTATTAGGAAAAGTTCTGAAGGCCTATCCAGAGTATACAGTGTGTCGTTAACAAACAAGGGGAAGGGTTCTAAATTCCATGCATTAAACTGATGTTGCCCTCGCATAGGAATGTGGATCAGGATAGCATTGTGCGTGAGAGTCGACTCCAACAGTGGGTCGTAATATTCAACCTCATTGTCATTAAAAATAGCAGTTAATTGATACTGCAACTTGGCTATCTGTAAAGTGTAAAGAAGCGTCTGCACAGGCACAAACTTTGCGTCCACACGTCCTATCCCTGCATCTACAATGCTGTCAATTAGTTCATTTTTAGAGGTTACAATCTTTTGAACTGAAATTTCCGCAGCATGCAAATATTCTGTGAAATAAAGGAGCCACTCTAACGTCGGGACTGATTTTTGTAACCAACTAACAAATCCTCGAAACTTTGTTAGACTCCGATATTATTGCATTAACCTTTGATTCTAAAGCAGTAATCGCATGAAAGGTTTGAGAAACAACACGATTCTGCTGAGATACAGCTTGAACGACAATGTTCATTCGGTCCCCGGCAGTTGCCGTGCCAAACAAAGTGCTTTGGATAAGATCCACAAAATTAAAGAGACCCCTTTTTCGTCATGTCTGAGAATGCACTTCTTTAGCAAGATCCACTTGAGAAGCTGGTAAATTCTTCCCAACATCGACGAGAAGCTTGCGAAGGTTCTGGAGACGAAAGTGTAGAAGGTCAATAGATTGTGAAACTATCGTCGATTCATTAGAAGCTGCGCTGAGACCATGAAGGATGTCCAATGCTGATTGTATTTGGGCTTCGACATTGTCCATCTGACGCGGAAGCTGGAGCAGTGGATGGAGTTCATACTTGACGTTCACCACGTCCTCAACTATGAGAACGTGTCCGAGAGGTGCCACAAGTGCACCAGGTTTGAGGACGGATGTGGACATGTCTGTCAACACAACGGTGCAACAACACAGTAGAAGCAACACAGTGATGTTCCAAGCCATTCTGTAAAAGATTACACACGGTTTAACATCTACTTGCAGAACGAAGTTTAATACAATAGTCATTAGGAACAATCTGCTTCTGTACAGTCTGTAAAGAGGAATCTATCACATCATCATCAACTGGAGGTAATAAATTCCCATGGGTGTTTTTAAGACGATCCGCATGCACGACATCTGCAATCCGTGCATTAGGCTTCCAAATTTTAAATTTGTTGCCTGTTTCTTTAGCAATAATACGGAATGGACCTGAAAATGTAGCCGAAAGCTTGGAGTTCCTTTCAGGTTCTCTTTCCATAACAGCGTCCCCTACGTTTAACACGACAGGTTTAGTATGTTTATGATGCTTGATGATCATTTCGGCGCGCGACGCCGCTAAATGTGATCGGACTTGGGTATGAATATCCGTAAAGACACGAATTTGTTTTGCCGCGAAATCATCCATATTATGGCGCATCTGTAAGGATGTCGTAAGGTAGACGTTTATCTGTACCATAGACAATGTAGTAGGGTGATTTGCCCGTAGAGCTATTAACTGACCCATTTATAGACTCTGCAACCTGCGGTAACCAATCTTCCCATGCGTATTGCAAATCACTGACAATCGGACGCAGTATCTCAAGGATTTTGCGATTGGTTCTCTCAACAAGGCCATTAGCCTGTGGATGATAAGCTGTCACAAAACTTTGTTTAATTCCATATTGCGCACATATTTGCGCTACTAGCTTATTCTTGAACTCTGCCCCATTGTCAGAGAGCAGAACCTTAGGCGTAGTATATGGACAATTGGACATATAAGATTCATCACTAATGCATAGGCCACAGCATCGGCCGTTTTATATTTTAGTGGGGACAAGACCACGAACCTGGAAAAATGATCCACACACACTAAGACGTACGTTGATCCCTGATGACTCATTGGGAGTTGTAACAAGTCAACAGCGACTGTGTCAAACGGACGGTCTGGTGTAGGATATTGTAGAATCGGGGCTGGTGATCCTGTTGAACCTTTATGTTGAACACATGCCAAACAATTAGCAATGTGTAATTCTATGTCTTTCTTCATAGTGTTCCAGAAATACTTCCTTCGTAATTCCGCTAAGCATTTGTCACGACCTTGGTGACCTGCCTGTGGGACATCATGGAACAATGTTATAACCGCTTTACACAACGTGTCAGGTACGACTATTTGAGAAACATTACCCTCTGGCGTCTTTTTCGACCTATGGAGTATGTTATGTCGTAATTCAAACTAACTTAAGGGAAGAATTAATTTGGGGAGTTTAACATCCTCTCCCGATTCGAGAGCAAAAATAACTGCTGACCATAATGGGTCGCGTCGTTGCTCATCTTCCAGTTGCGAATGAGTGAAGGTTGACACAGGCATTACTGGTGCTATATTTCTTGACAGAGCGTCGGCGACAACATTCGCCCTCCCGGGTAAATATCTAAACTCAGGGTCAAACTCTTGAACTGTCAGATACCAGCGTGATAATCTGCCTGATAAGTTTCTGCCATGGAACAGCTCAGTTACTGCCGCATGATCAGTAAAAACAGTTATCTTATAACCAAAGATAATGTCTTTAAATTGCTTAAGTGCCCACACAACGGCTAACGTTTCTAAATGCGTTACCGAATAAGGTGTTTCAGCATCAATAAGCTTGCGACTTGCAAAAGCTATCACTCTAAACTTCCTACGCGTATCTTCTTGCATGAGCACGGCTCCGACTCCAAGTCCGGAAGCGTCAGTACAGAGAGTGAAAGGTTGAGTGTAGTCTAGGAAAGCTAGAACAGAGGGCATTGGTAAGCGCTGTCTTCAATGCCGCAAAATTTTTTACGTGTTCAGCGTCCCATATAAACATTGCATCATTTTTGAGCAGCCGTGTTAGGGGCGATGCTAATGTTGCATAGTTCTTAATAAGAGAACGATAATATCCAGATAAGCCAAGAAAACTACGCACATGATCAACTGAGGTAGAACGTGGGAACTGAGATACAGCTTTGACTTTATCATCTACTGTGTGGATGCCCTCACCGTCAACTACATGACCAAGGAAATGGATTTTGGATTTTAAAAAGTCACACTTCGAGAGTTTAATTTTAAGACCTGCTGTGGAAAGTTTTTCCAAAACTTCACGCAGTTTAATCAGATGGGAATCAACGTCCTTACTGACTACTATTAGATCATCCAAATAAGCACAGACTGTGGTACCAATCAATCCGGCAAACAGGGTGTTGATCATTCTTTGAAATGTTAGTGGGGCATTTCTGAGACCAAATGGTATCCGGAGGAACTCAAAGTGGCCCAGGGGCGTACTGAACGCCGTGACTTCATTTCCCATCGAGTGGTATCTGCTAATGCCCACGAAGCAAATCTAAGTTGCTAAATACTGCATTATCCTTACCTAAGCATTGCAATATGTCACTCAAGACAGGCATAGGGTACCTATCAGGGATTGTTTGTCCATTGACGCGCCTGAAATCTATAACAGGGCGCCATCCACCATCCTTTTTGGGGACGAGGAATAAGGGGGTATTAAAGGGGGATTTAGAATGCTTAATAACATTTTCACCCAACATACCCTGCACCATATCTTGAACTACCGCGCGCTGGCTATGAGGTAGTCTGTAAGCTGGTACGTAGATAGCGTTTGTTCCCTCCTTTAACACTATATGATGGGATGTTAAATCTGTCTGACCTAGCTTTTCCCCTGGCAAGGCTACTTACTATATTTCTATAGTCAGCAAGCAGCTCTAAAAGGCGTGTCCTGCCCTGAGGATGATCGATCACCTTAACATGTGGCGCTATTTGATCTATCCTGTCCTGACGATTCTGTTGGTATTGCGTAACAATACTATCAATTGAGAATTTTGTAGGCTGTACTTCGACATTGTTATAATATAATAGAAAATAACTTAAATAACATCCTTTCTTTAATATCCGTTGAACGCCTGTTCTATTCAGTATCAGGACGTCTGTCAAACCACCTGGGAGTATGGTGCTCAACTTAGACTCACTCTATAGCCCTTTTACCTTGCACGTTTCAGGGAGACACACAACATCTGTGCCCGTGTACATGTCGGGTAATTCGACAGTTGCTTTGGTGAATTCTTCATTCTGGTAATGGAGAGTACTCTTCAAAACTGGAGGTACGATCTTCCAACTATTGCTGCTATAATCACGCTGGGAAAGTGTGGGTTTAAGATCATGAGGTAGCTCTGACGCATGATCCGCCTTCCTCTTAATAGGATTGGTGGACAACACTTTCGATCTAGCGGTGAGCATAGGTTCAGAATGACTCATAGCGTTGTAGGAAACACCTTTAAACGAAATAGTATTATTACGTGGATGAACATCTATAATGTTCGTTCTAAGGGTTGGGAGACCAAGTAACCCGTCAGCTGGCAAATTGAACTGCTGAACTAAATAAAAGTCCGCGTAGAAGGGAGAACCACGTTTTGAAAATCTGAGTGGCAACGTCACCATTCCGTTAATGCTCAACTGAGTACCTAATACTCCTTCGAGCTAAGCGTTACTAGGCCTCCATTTGAAGCCGCGGTGAGGGAATTTATGTTGTAACTCTTGATAGGATGTCAAGGCCAATACATTCGCGCAAGCACCCGTGTCAATATCAAGAGCCAATCTTGTACTATCAACCCTCACCGGCACTGACAACACTTCAACTTTGCTTAGCGCCGCTGCTAACGAGGCCGCTATAGAAGTGCTGTGAGGAGAGGCAGGAAATACTGTGCCTATTGATTTTGATTTTGCCGCTTGCAGCGGCTACTTTATTGTGCACCCCACACTCATCCTGTGAGCGGTAGCGCAAAAGGATTACAGAGTAGGGTTTACAAAGGGTCATAATAATTAACCCCCGTTGTCAGGATATTATGGCACTGAATGTTTCACATTATTTCATTTACATTATTTGTTTAGTTCTATATATAAAGGGTAACTTATTCACAAATGCGTGAGTACAGGCGTGTGAGGCAGTATGTCTGGCCTCACACTTTGTTATTTACATTTACGTGGGAGGTATTCAAGCACATTGCGTATTTGGTTCTGTACATGAGAATTGATATAGTTACTAAGTGCAAAAAAGCGGATACAATCTTAATATGTCGGCTATCTTGCCATTAGAGATGAAGTGTTGTGCCATTTCACACACAGTGTGCTTGGACCTGTCCCTAAAAGGTTCTACCTTCACACAGTCGAGGACGGAGTGTTCAAGTGTGTGGCCATATGTATGGCCACACACTTTACATTTAGTTTTGTTTACATCTGCTTGAGGAACATACTGCCAAAGGTACTTATATCCTAACCTTAATCTAGCGGTTACAACATCTTGTAATCTAGTGATCTTGTTACTTGCTCCATATACATGTTTCACTTGATACATCTCATCATGGTAACCTATGGATCGACTAGTGCCTGTTTGCACTAGTCTACTTGCGTCAAACTCATCAATAAGTTCTTTCCTAATTACAGTTATAAGGGATCTTTTTGACAGACCCAAATTGTATTCAACGGTGTCTTTGTTAGACACGAGTTTGGCGAGGGCATCAACTCTGTCATGTTTTATGAGGCCTATGTGAGAGGGGATCCACAACAGTTTGACCTTGACACCCCGGTCAACAAGGCACGCATGTTTGTGTCTGGCTTCAGAGACAAGAGCGTGACAACCTGAGTCGAGGGTGCCAAAGGCAAGTAGTGAGGGTAGAGAGTCAGTGATGATGAGACTGTCAGTAACAGTGGTTTCAATGAATTTAATAGCTGTGAGTATGGCAACTAATTCAGTTTGTAGAGTGGATGCCCAGTTGTTGATTCTAACTCCTTTCTCAATTATATTACCGTCAGGTTGAGTCACAACAATAGCACTTCCAGCCCTCCCACAGGCGGTGTTAAGAGATCCATCAGTGTAGATGGTCTGTGTGGTATTATCATCAGTCTGTAGAGTGTGTATGTGTTCAAGAGCTCTCAATTTGGCAGTGTGTTGGAGATAAATGCTTTGTATAATTAACTTTTTCGGCGGATACGTCGGTATTGTGATATCGAAGGGAACTGTCCGCCAGGGTGGCAGGAAGCGCTGTTGTGTCTCAACTTTGTACAGGTGGTCTAGTCCAAACATCTTCATATGTGTAGCTGTAGTTTGGATCCATTTAGACTCTAGAATGTATGAACCATGTGCCTATCCCTCTCCGTGTTGTGATGAGCACTGGTCTTCCCCCGATGACTTGTTTTGGGGACGCTTCTGCTTACGCTTGTATGACACCTGTGTTTCACTAAGGTCCAAATTCCTAGCCTTCATTACGAAGCCGCACTCTTGTGTATTATGAGATGTCGACTTGTGTAGTGCGCACCACTTGCCCGCTTTTTGGGTAGGTGGAGGTGCCGCCTTAGCTGCCTCCGTGTATGACCTTGGGAAATGCTTGGCACCGGATGTTCCCTTGAATTTTGCACTATTACCCTGGAGGTGAAAACAGTCTTCTATACATGGCCACGTTTATTACAATGAGCACGTCGTAAAGGAGTATCTTGTTTATATGTCCGGTGTTGAGGTGCAATCGGAGCCATTGGTGTCATATAAGGAGTTTGGGGTGGAGTCATGTGTGCCATCTGAGGTATCTGGGGCTGCGCCGTAGACGTGGAAGGCTGCGCCGTAGTTCATGGAAGGCTGCGCCATTAGAGGACCTGTAGCTGTGGGGCAGAGTCTGTTTGCGTAGTCAATCATATCTATAGGCGGTTCAAACTGTACCTCTTGTGCTCGGCTGTACAGGGGGCGACGAATAACTAGCAAGAAGCTAATCAATTCTATTGATGTCTCTACTTTTGTCGCTGACATTTTACCATCTTGGTCGTACCAACCTGAAGCTCTGAATGTCGCTTCCATATCTTGTCGAACTTCACCTGCGATGTCCACTGCGACGACTGGTGTCTGGGCGTGAACCACTGGCGTACTACGGTCCAACCATCTGAAGATCCATTGTAGTTGGCCCAACTGTGACCTACCCCCAAAAATTCCCATAAGTGTGCGTTTAAATTTTTCATAACTAGGGTCTTGTAACCCATAGGCATTAAAATGATTACTGGCGTAAGATCCCTGCGTAATATGGGAACGTACAAATGCTTTCTTTTCTTCGTCACTTGTTATTTTACCGGTGCGCATGGTGTCTTCACATGCACGAATGAAATGCGTAACCCGAAAATCATCTTGGCCCGTAAAATAACGGACGTAGTCGCCAGGCTGCATGATATTAATAACATTATCAGGTTTAGATGTTGTGGTGGTAGTACTGGTGTGAGGGTTAGAGGAAGTCATTGTAGTGTTAGTATTTAGCAAGTTAGTATTCTTACTCCTAACCGAAGACTGGGTTAATAGCGGTGTTACTGATCGAGAAACAGACACACTGTCACCTGAAACAGGGTTAACTGCCTTTGTACACTGAGGTGAGGTACTATATTTATTTCTAGACCTTAAGATACGACGGTTTAATTCGTCATATGATTCCTCAATAACTTTCTCACTACTTCCTACCGAATCGACTGACTGTGTTTCTGACTCATGTTCAATATCAGTCTCTGCTAGATCATCTATGAGTACAGTATCAGCAAATAGATGCGTTAGGCGTACAAGGTCGTCACCTTTAGACATTGGAAACTTTGAAAATTATCTTAGAAGTTCCGTGTGAGCCAAAGAATAATTAATGGTAAAAGCAAATTACTTGCCTCTCATTTACAAGAAATGATTAAAAAAAGTTGTAGTTAAACTAATTAAACTATCAATAATTGAACAGACACGAAATATCCACTGTAAATTATAGAACTATAGTACACTTAATATACATAAGACACTTTATCAATGAAATACTCCTATCCGATGTTCCTATCGTTGTGAAGATATCTCTCGAACGTGTTCATGTGTGTATAATTATGTAAGTTTAATTACCTATTACAGGGTACAGACGTCTGTAAAGAAAACGCGATCCTTCCAGGTGATATCTGAGTTGGTGTGGGGTAGATTAGGCGGCGCTCGAGTGCCACCTGCTGGTTCCCTTGGCAACGAAAGATGCCGCGCAGCTACCTCGACGATGGGCGAGTCCACTACAGGATAGGGGAGTACCTCCACAGTAGAACAGATATTGATGATGAAGGATTTTTGTCTTCTTGCTGCTAAGCCGCTGTCGTGACTGCCGTGTGCCAAACCTTTGCAGTCTCATATATATGGAGAACTGTCTGATGCCACCCGAACTTCTGTAATCGACACTCGCGACACCACACAAATGTCCAGCTACTTATGAAATGTCAACTGTTAGTAAAGATTATGAAACCATCTACAACACTGTACTGGAGAATGCTGACTTCGGGGTTTCTTCTCTGGTAATAACAGGATTTTCACCAAACTGGCTGTATGATATATTAATAATTCTGCACGTTTGGTATGTGACAGAGATGAGGAGCACTCACTAAGTATCATCTCGATACGGGATATAGTTTTAAACACTCGGATTATGTAAAGCGTCACTGTTTTTTGTTTCTTTGTTTTCACAAAACACAGACTTCTTGGTATGTCTACTAGTTTAAGGTATCCGTTAACCACCAGGCTGCCACCTATATGAACCCGTCCGTTAATCCCCCAGTTAACCAGGTTGCTCACATATATTAGATATTGGGGTTTAGTAACGAAACCCAATTGAAGTTCCTTGTTTTATTACAAAAGGATTATGTCTATAATTCCTGAGTGTAGATCAACCGTAAGTTCCACTATTTATGAGTGAACGAGAAAGAGGACTGTGTTTATGAATATAAACTTTGATTACGTCCGTTCGATATTAGTTGATGCGAGTGACTGATCTTAAGAGCGTCTCCTGGTGGGCCCTTACATAGATGCTGACATATGGGCTTCTCCCTCTTGGGAAAGCTTCCGTTCACGTGTTCAACTCATGTCTTACTCAAAGACAGTGGAAAGTTACAGGGTGATGAAATCTGAATATAATATCAGATGTAAGAACCCATTTATATAATATGTTCTGTTGATGAGACAGGGGCCATTACAAGGGTCCCCAATGTAGTTGATAGCGTAAGTGATCATATCGCCATAAATATTCATCGCCTACGGAAATAAAGGTCATATTCGTTTATAACATTAAAAAATACACAAGAAAACCTATTTTAGTTACCAGTTTCCCGTTGTGGCAAAAAGTGTCAGAGGCGTGTCATGAAGTGTGTTATGGTGGCAAAGTGTCCCAAAGTATCATGAAGGTTCCTAAAGTGTCAAAGTTTCTTTAAGTGTCAGTGGTCTAAAGTGTCCTAAGGTGCCAGTGTTCTCAAGTGCCGTAAAATCATATAGTTTCATTGTGTCATAAAGTCTCAAATAGTTATAAAATGTCCAAGCAACATACACTATTGCCAAACTGTGTCGAAAAGTATCGTAAGGTGCTGTGAAGTCTCTCAGTGCCGTAATGTGCCATTGATATTGTAAAGTGTCAATAAAGTGCCATTAATGCTGCAAAGTGTCGTAAATTGTCATTAATCTTATCAAATGTTGCAAAGTGTCTTGAACTATCTCAAGGTGTAAAGTGTGTCATGGAGTACAGTAATGTTCCATCAAGTGCCAAGAGGTGTCATAAAAGTGTCAAGACGGTGCCAGGAGGTGACCTGTATGGCTGGGCTTCCTCTACCACCAGCACAAGATAACTACTAATAATACTACTGTTGTGTTCTTGACATATTGAACAAATTCTCTTAGTCAACCAATTGGCATAAACTAATGCTTAAAATCATTGGCTCTGCCTTAGTTGTTCCTGTAAGTTAAGTGTGAATAAACATATAGGTGTATGCGTGTATGTGAGATAGACGGCAGGTATTCTCAACTGTTTTTTTCCTTTTCTTTTTCCAGGTATGTGCGAATTAGACCAGCTCTTCGAGGTCCATTGACACCCCCATATCTAAGGTACATCTAAGTTATCATATTCATTAATTAATTATCGTTTTATTCATCTGCTAAGTTTGGAGTCCTTTGCATTTCACAATAGTTTTAAAGGAACGTTTGGTTTTATGCTCCCTCTTTGAGGACGTCGGTGTCCCTCCCTTATCAGTGAGTATACATGATGCCTACCCATTCACACAGTCGTCAGATATACTCCTTATCCTTACACCATATTTGTGGTAGATTGTGGTCCCATCACTGTCTATATGAAATTCTCCCCCTCCCCGTCCTTCACACATTCAGTTAGGGTACCGGATTGCTCCCCCCCCCCCCCCACTGTCACGAGAGCATACATCTTATTCATATATTTATATTTATATATTTTTATTATCAATTGGCTAGGCTTCCTTCCTGTTCAGACTATGGCGGTTTTGCTATGTTCTTATGCCATACAGCATGACCCTCTGTGCTTGTCCTTAAGTTATGGGAGTTTCCAGGTAGCCATTTCGTGTTATGCCCATTTGTTGTTGATTGTGTACTCATTGTTATACCATATATTTTAGCTCTTTTCAATTAATTATTGCACTCCCATAGATACTCCTACCTTCTTCCATTAAAACCTTGCCTTATCTAATATACTATAGGAATAGCCGTGTGAGTGTCTGTTTGTCTGTCTGTCTGTCTGCCTGTCTGTCTGTTCTGGGCATCCGAGACGGCACAATCGTTTTTCATCAAACTTGGTGAAAAAATCGCAAAAAAATCGTAGAGTGGAAAAAACCTTGTCCCATGTCGATGGTTTCTTTAGTAAGGCATTAATTAACCATTTTATTTTTCGATGGAAAACGATGCAAGTCTACGGGCTTGGCGCACCCTCAATCGATGTATGCTAGCCAAGCACGAGCGTTCAAACTTTCACCGGGCACAAAAGGCCCGCGATCACTTGTCTGATATACTATAGGAATAGCCATGTGTCTGTGTGTTTGTCTGTTCTCAGCAGCCGAAACGGCACAATCGTTTTTCATCAAACTTGGTGGAAAAATCGCATACAATTCGTAGAGTGGAACACACCTGGTCCCATGTCGATGGTTTCTTTAGGAAGGCATTAATTAACCATTTTATTTACGCAGGAAAACGTTTTTGCTGTATGCTGTCAGCCGGATGGCGAACCGGGTACTAAGGCCCCACGATCGCTTGCAGTATACTAGTGGAATCGCCGCCCTCCGGGCGGCTCTTTCGCTAGGTTACCGTTGGACGCCACCCTCTGGGAGGCTCCGCATTGTCTCACTGTAGTGCATTAAGGTAGACCACATTTTTGGTTTTGCCATTAGCAGCAAGTATGTACAGATTGTTGCTAGTTCCCACTCTGGAGCATCCAACATTAAATTGAATTGAAACAGTTTATTTAGCCAGAAAAATACACATACAGAGTGGATAATAATAACAATATTAACATGGCTGAGCCAGTTGAGAACCTGAGCTCTCTTTGAGGCACCTGATATATACTATACATTTATCTCAAGGAAGTATTATGTAACATTTGGTATCATCTGGAATAGTACAATAGCATGGTGGTATTATGAACATCTCATAATGTTTCCACGGTTATCACTTCAATATTTATTTATTTTATTTATTTATTATTATTATTTTTTTTTAGTTTTTATATATATACATACATATACACATACATATACATATATACATATATATATATATATATACATATATATATATATATATATATATATATATATATATATATATATATATATATATATATATGTATGTATATATATGTATATATATATGTATATGTATATATATATATGTATGTATATATATATGTATATGTATATGTATATATATATATATATATGTAATATTCAGAAATTTCAGAATAATTTCGAATGCCCTGCCATTGGCAACACTGAGCGTTCAAGGTCATGGGAGGGGAGAGAGCCCTTCCTGCTCATAGCGAGAGATGGTGGAACTAGGCCTATATGATATTAAATGTAGTTTACCGATTTAATAATGATGCGATTCATGAATAAGGGACTATTATTGAATTTTAAATTATTATAGATCGTTTAGCAGTCTGAATAATGTTACGAGTGTCCCAAGGAGTTATTAGTTAGGCGGAAAATATGTCACGTAGACCTAAGCTAACGCCTTGAGAGGACGCGACGCAGCCTCTCTCTCAGTCCCGGAGAGCACTCACACAAACAAGACGTCCCTGCGCATCTGTCCCAGAAATAGTCGCGTGGCCTAGTCACCTGTGCTGCATTATTGCAGCATAACAAGTAAGTCTCATTCGATCTCAGACAGGGTTAGATAGGGCAGTGATAAAGTAAACTAGAGCTAACAGTGAGTTCATTTCAGGGTTTCCGTCAGAACCCACATGACCGGAGTTGACTGCGAGAGATTGACTGCCGTTTGAGACTGCCGTTGATGATTGAGGGTGGCGATTGTCGCCATTGGACCGATCAAAGTAGGCCTGTCACTGTTTAGCGGGGTAGCAAAGGATCTCTTGAGTGAACGAGTGCTCCCGACAACTAAAACGACACGGGACCAGCATCAGCAGTGGGTGATCAGTTTTTACCACTCCGGGCACATCACCACATGTCCCGAGCTGCTAGTGAAACCCTCTTGCTAACGGGAAGCTAAAGCTTCTCTCAACTGTACAAGGTCTGATTGGCTCACTCCCTTCCGCTTTATGGACGCACTGGGAGTACACTGAGGCTATCTGAGTAGACTAATGGTCACACACTGAGACCGTGAGTCTAGGTCTCTAGGAGATACCTAGAGGAACATTTTCCCTCCCTTATTACGGGTGTAGTTTAATAGTTTCTAGATAATTTTGATAATATTGTTTTGAATGTTTGTGCCATCAAGTGGAACCAGAGTGATACTGTGATTTGATTCTTTTAATGCCTCTGATTGTTCTTCATAATTCTGATCTCAGGTATAACCTTGTTCCCCAGAGTAGTGGTTAGGTTAGGTTAGGAAGTGTGCATCTGTTGGGGTGCTATAATTTTGCTGAAAGCCCTTAAGGCCTATTCATTGTAGAGTATTTTATTTCTTATTTTTATTACCATTTCCTCAGTGACTGATATAATTTTGTTGAGTGCCCTTAAGGCCTATTCATTGTAGAGTATTTAATTTCTTATTTTTATTACTATTTCCTCAGTGACTGATATAATTTTGTTGAGTGCCCTTAAGGCCTGTTCATTGTGCAAGCAACATTTCTTAATACTCCAAATTTATTGTTGCCTGAGTTTCTAATAATTTCTAGATCCTGTATAACTTTTATTCCCCAGAGTAGTGTTTAAGTTCAAGTTAAGAGGTGCGCATATTGGTGTACCATTATTTGATTGTGTTTGTAGTGTTGGAGGGAATATAAGTGTCTAAATTTAACAGTGTGTCTCATTCATCCCAGTCACAGACGCTATCCTTCCACGGGTCACGGACAATTTATTTGTTTAGTAGATTTAAGTGTTCTTGTGCTGGTTCGGGATTTTTCTCAAAGGGGCGCTTCCACTGCCATTACCATCTATTAATTTTAAATAAACCCCAAGTCAAGTGAGAAATTAAAGTCCAGTAAATTCCGACCGGTTACATATATATATATATATATATATATATATATATATATATATATATTTCATTAGCCCAATAAAGCACGCGGACTTCTACATACAATCAACACCTCAACCCGCCAGGATTCGAACCCACAGCCCACAAGCCTATGACTGTGACCGGGGAACGCTAACCGCTGGACCACCAGGATGCTAAAAGCAGTCCTAGACTTTGTTATATTTCACACAAAGCCTGTTCAATGAGCTTATGGTGCCGTGAACCTCTAATGGGGACCACCTGCACCACTTAGGTGGTCAGAAATATAACAAAGTCTAGGACTGCTTTTAGCATCCTGGTGGTCCAGCGGTTAGCGTTCCCCGGTCACAGTCATAGGCTTGTGGGCCGTGGGTTCGAATCCTGGCGGGTTGAGGTGTTGATTATATATATATATATATATATATATACACACCTAGACCCCGACTTACGACTACGTGGACTTACGTCGGGACTTACGACCGCCTCAGATATAGATAAAAAAAAAAAAAAAAAAATTTTTTTTTTTAAATGACACGCATTTTCTATACCTAAACGTTTCCAGTTAATGTAGTCTCCATGTATAATTAGAAAATTATGGGGGCCCCATGTGCATTCAGTTGACTACATTAAAGGTTAAGTGCTCAGTCACACTGTATCCATTCCTTATTATTTATTACGTTCACTGTACTGTATCCATTCATCATTATTCATTACTTTTACTGTACTGTATTTCATTGTAGATTTTTTATTAAATTATTTTTTTTTTTTTTTTTTTTTTTTTTTTTTTTTTTTTATTATCTATGTCGGACTTACGACCATGTCGGACTTACGACCTGGATTTGGGTCCCTAACCCCGTCGTAAGTCGGGGTCTAGGTGTATATATATATATATATGCAAATAAATCACTGTAGGTGCGCGTGATCCAGGTATATACTAATGTGTGTTCATACATTTATTATTATTCGTGCCCACCATAATGGAGTCAAACAGTCGGTATTTTCAACAATGTTTTTACGTGCTCTGAGAATTTGCAGCCCGGAATTCATTGATGAGGAATATAAATATATCTATAATATTGGCTCAAACCTTAAATAACCTAGGTCTTTCATAGACAAATGCCTGAACATTACTAAGAAATCTTTTTATAGAACTGATCCCAAGCCCACCCATGACCATAAGAATCCCTTAGTATTACCATTTCACAAAAATTCCTCTCAAATTCCTTTACAACTAAAAACCTGGAACGTCAATGTGGCATTTAAAAACTCATGCACTGTTAAACAAATGTTAATCAAGAACTCCCCCAACAATAAAAATGGCTGCATTTATAAAGTCCCTTGCAGGGAATGTAATATGTTTTACTTAGACCAGCCAGGTAAAGATCTTGTAACTAGAATTAAACAACATAAATATAGTGTTAGGACAGGCCAGGAATCCAATGCTCTGTTTGTTCATTTGAGGGATAACAAGCATTGCATTGCCTGGGATAGTGCCTCCTCAATATTACCTTGTAATTCAATTGATAGTAGGAACATCATAGAATCTAGTCTTATTAAACATACCGAAGCATTCAACATGAATTTGAGTAACGGCATGTACAAGCTGGACAACTTTGTAATTAAGAAGATTTGTGATCAGGTGAGAGGGCGGGTCACTGTCCCATCTGACCCAACCACCAACCGTTGTGTGCCATTTAAAGATTAGTAGGGTCATTACCTGACCATTGTGGACCTGGTCTCACCCTCCTCTGTATATATTCATCATGTTTTGCATTACTCTATCTAGTCTGTACTCACCCCTGAAGATGTGAATTACACGAAAGCGCTTGGGAACTTCGTGTTTTCTTCTTTCCTGGTGGTTATCAGCATATATATATATATATATATATATATATATATATATATATATATATATATATATATATATATATATATATATATATGTAACCGGTCGGAATTTACTGGACTTTAATTTCTCACTTGACTTGGGGTTTATTTAAAATTAATAAATGGTAATGGCAGTGGAAGCGCCCCTTTGAGAAAAATCCCGAACCAGCACAAGAACACTTAAATCTACTAACAAATAAATTGTCCGTGACCCGTGGAAGGATAGCGTCTGTGACTGGGATGAATGAGACACACTGTTAAATTTAGACACTTATATTCCCTCCAACACTACAAACACAATCCAATAATGGTACACCAATATGCGCACCTCTTAACCTGAACTTAAACACTACTCTGGGGAATAAAAGTTATACAGGGTCTAGAAATTATTAGAAACTCAGGCAACAATAAATTTGGAGTATTAAGAAATGTTGCTTGCACAATGAACCGGCCTTAAGGGCACTCAACAAAATTATCTTAGTCACTGAGGAAATGGTAATAAAATAAGAAATTAAATACTCTACAATGAATAGGCCTTAAGGGCACTCAACAAAATTATAGCACCCCAACAGATGCACACTTCCTAACCTAACCTAACCACTACTCTGGGGAACAATGTTATACCTGAGATCAGAATTATGAAGAACAATCAGAGGCATTAAAAGAATCAAATCACAGTATCACTCTGGTTCCACTTGATGGCACAAACATTCAAACAATATTATCAAAATTATCTAGAAACTATTAAACTACACCCGTAATAAGGGAGGGAAAATGTTCCTCCAGGTATCTCCTAGAGACCTAGACTCACGGTCTCAGTGTGTGACCATTAGTCTACTCAGATAGCCTCAGTGTACTCCCAGTGCGTCCATAAAGCGGACAGGAGTGAGCCAATCAGACCTTGTACAGTTGAGAGAAGCTTTAGCGTCCCGTTAGCAAGAGGGTTTCACTAGCAGCTCGGGACATGTGGTGATGTGCCCGGAGTGGTAAGAACTGATCACCCACTGCTGGTCCCGTGTCGTTTAGTTGTCGGGAGCACTCGTTCACTCAAGAGATCCTTTGCTGCCCCGCTAAACAGTGACAGGCCTACTTTGATCGGTCCAATGGCGACAATCGCCACCCTCAATCATCAACGGCAGTCTCAAACGGCAGTCAATCTCTCGCAGTCAACTCCGGGTCAACTCCAGTCAAGTGGGTTCTCACGGAAACCCTGAAATGAACTCACTGTTAGCTCTAGTTTACTTTATCACTGCCCTATCTAACCCTGTCTGAGATCGAATGAGACTTACTTGTTACTCTGCAATAATGCAACACAGGTGACTAGGCCACGTGACTATTTCTGGGACAGACGCGCAGGGACGTCTTGTTTGTGTGAGTGCTCTCCGGGACTGGGGCCTAGCCAGCGTCTCGTCTCTTCTCAAGGCGCTAGCTTAGGTCTACGTGACATATTTTCCGCCTAACTAATAACTCCTTGGGACACCCGTAACATTATTCAGACTGATAAACGATCTATAATAATTTCAAATTCAATAATAGTCCCTTACTTCATGAATCGCATCATTAATAATTCGGTGAATTACATTTAATCTCATATAGGCCTAGTTCCACCATCTCTCGCTATGAGCGGGAAGGGCTCTCTCCCCTCCCATGACCTTGAACGCTCAGTGTTGCCAATGGCGGGGCATTCGAAATTACTCTGAAATTTCTGAATATTACATATATATATATATATATATATATATATATATATATATATATATATATATATATATATATATATTTTTTTTTTTTTTTTTTTTTATTTATTTTTTTTTTTTCGGCCCCCAAGGCCCCGTTGTGGGTCGATGACCTGGGCCCGGGTGGGCTATTCTCCGTAAGAGAAAAATATATCACTGTTGTCCAGCACTGTGTATTTTGGGGTAAGCATGGGCAAAACACGGTGTTGTGACACAACCTTTTTCCCGTCAGAGCTTTGCCACGTCCATGCAACTGGGTACTTTGATCATAATTACTTGATTTAGAAGCATTCATATCTCTCCTGAAACGTTCTTGCTACACTGAGAAAAAGTGACTGTTGCGAACCCCGCCACCAATTGTCATGATCTACCTACCCAGCACTACGAACCACGCCATCTATTGTCTTGATCTACCTACCCAGCACCACGAGCAACGCCATCTAGGGACGAAACACGAGTATGACTCGTCCTAGTTACCACTCCCGGGTTTCCCTTCTCCATATCCTGGTTGTTGCGTCACCTCCTCAAAGTCTTCTTTGTCAGCTCCAATTCGAGGGGAGAGCACTTCACTCTGGGAAGTGACCACAGGATCACCTATCCTGGAAACCTACGGCACAGTGACTACCTACCGTCTTCTACAATACTCAGCCTTGCTCGTCAGCCATCTCAGCTCCGCCCCTAAGTATTTGTAATCTTGTATTGCCTCCCCCACGTCCACTTGCTTCAAATTATTGTATGCTGTATAAATATGTATATACTGTTAATGTTTAGGTTAAGTATGGTTTAGGGTAAATTATAAAAAGCTGATTATTTTGTTAAGGAATTCATGGTACTTTATTATACACAACAAAAACTCGCATCCTTTGTCTACCCTTTTATAGTCCGATTGTCTTTGTTTTTTTTTTGTTGTTGCCTGTTGGGATCTGGGTAGACTTTTAACTATACTCTAAATCCCCAACTCGTAACAGTGACCCTCACCATGCTGTCATGGTTTCATTATCCTGCTTTACAGGCTATTAACTGATCGGCCTCGTGTTTTGAAGGTGTCATTTCCTCAGCTGTTGATTCGTCAAACAGGTCCCAGCCCAAATTGGAAACATTCTGACCTTACATTGGGATTTGAGCCTAGTAATAACGGAACCCAATCCAGGTAAGTACTAATTCCAATAAATCCTAATTTTAATGGGCTCCAGCCATAAGGCCCTGGACCAAAATGCTTTTGGAGTGATTAGCAATTAGGTCTTTTTGGTTGAAGAGCTATATGATCCATGTTTTCGATGACCTGGGACCTCACACTAATGACTCAGGAACGTCCTCATACCTCGAGAGCATTAGACCACTTCCTCGTGTTTTAAGAACATCAAAGCATTTTTCCTAAGCTTGCATCAAACGCATATTTTTTTTTTTTATGATAAAAAGTCATTCATGAAACTGCATTGGGAACGCCCTTCTTTGTTGACTGGCATTATTTTTTCTCTCATGCTGTCCGTCCGTGGAAGATTACGTACATCCATTCAGTAACTCGCCACAGTATTATAGTGACAACTTAAATTATGGCAGGGTCTTACTGGGTAGTAGTGGATGTGTTGATAGTTAAGGTATTAAGCTGCCTTTTCAGATAATCAAGGCTGTCGTTTTCTAAAGCCATACCCCCAAAAAAGAATATATATATATATATATATATATATATATATATTCTTTTTTGGGGGTATGGCTTTAGAAAACGACGTTGTTCTGGGGGGTAAGCTCCTTACAATGTTTCGTTATTTCATTATCAATTTTCGTCCTGGTTACTTGTTGTGTTGATGGCAAATGTAGTTTTTAGGACCTGCTTGAGCTAAAGACCTTACTTTTTTAATGTGTGTTCGTGCGTGCACGCGTGCGTGCGTGTATGTGTGTGTGCGCCTGCGTGCGTGGGTGTGTGTGTGTGTGTGTGTGTGTGGGAGGGGTACGTGCATGTGTTCGTGACCTTCTATTGTGTGTAATAATAATAATAATTGTAAACGCCTTGGTTAAGGACGTTCAAGTGACGGGCAAGTCGAATGAAATGATTGAAACTCGCTTTTTGACGCATTCAATATTTATTGATGTGGTCAAAACCTACAGAGAACAAGGCGTTCAATAGTATTACATGGTGATATATCTGATACATAATTAGTTAGTCTCAGTCGATTTCATCTTAATTACAATTGATTATTAAGCATAGTGACATGAAACAAAGTTCATAGCTCTATTAATCTTAGTTACACTTTAATCCGCATTGTCTTATTTCCCCAGATAAGGCAGAAATGAGTAGGCATAATGAGTCCACAATATTTCAGTACTGAGGGTTATGTCTTCACTTTGGCTGTACTTACAAGTGCGGGTCAATGCGAACCAGTATGGTGTTCCAAGGGACAATAGTACTGTGTAAATTGTTCCAGCACAAAAACTCGGCCAGGATTAGGAGTCGGTGTTCACCACAGAGGGCTGGTGGCTGGTCCTCACAGCATCACTCGAAAAGGCGATCTGCCATCATGGAGGCCAGGCGGCCACGCCACCCTTTAAACCATACACTCAGCAGAATCAGGGCATCTCGTTTGTGCAGGTCGCGTGGGGGGGGGGGGGGGGGGAGGGGGCGCACGTGGTCGCAGGCACCCTCCCTACCCCCACTCTGTCAAGCCTCGTGCTCCCACCAGTGCCCCCTCCCCCACAACCCCCCTCCAGTGGCATGACACAGATCATGCCCCTCTTCCAAGAATTTACTAGTCATGTTGAGAAACTCTTCTCTACACTCTGCACCGCCATCTCCGACCTACACCGCAAACTCTCGCCATCTGCTGCCACCCTGTCACTCCCCTCTTTTGGTTTGACACAAGCTGGTAGACCCCCCCTGTGTGGCCCCCCCCCCCCCCCCGCTCACGGCCTGAGCGTCCTGCTGCCCCCGCGCCAAGCCCTGCCTTACCATCACGTCACGTGGTGGCTCAACCCGTCTACCCACCGCAAGCCATGCCCGCTCCTGTGCTGTCTCCACCAGGGCTCCCTACCGGACCTGGCGACTCCACCCCCGGCTACCCAAGCTCCACCGACATGCCGGCACCTAAGGCCCATCCGTCCACGTCAGGGTTACACATGTACCCAACCGGCCAGCCTGTAATCAGTCTATTACACCACAATGGATAGCAACGCTACAGGACTGCAGGTACTCTCCTGGAACATAAACGGCTTGCAAAACAAGTTTGGTGCCCTCAAAACCCACGCCTACACTGAAAATATCGACGTGTTGTGCCTCCAAGAAACGCGGTGTGCTGCTGGTACCCATGTGCTCAGTGGCTATACATGTGTTGAGAGCCCATCCACCCCTGTTCTTCGCATCGATGGACTACCACGAGGCCATGCACGTGGACTGCGGATCTACGTCAAGAAGGATGTCCCCTATCAACCTCTCGACGTGCCCCTTGATGACAACGCCAACGATGCGCACGCCATCACAATCATACTAAAAGGTATGTCCCTTAATATTGTCAATGTCTATGTGCCTACCTCCACCCCTACTGTACCTGTCCTTCCACACCATATCACCTCCACCTCCATCCTCCTTGTGGGGGACCTCAATGCCCGACACCCCAATCTCGGCTCCCAGGGGCCCCACTCAAACTCCCTGGGTAATTCCTGGCTCTCCTACCTTCACCCACCCACATCGGGGGAGGGAAACTTGACTACATCGCCCTCTACTCTGACCCTCACCGCCCACACTCCACCCGCGTCCTCCACTCCCCCCACAGTGACCATTTCCCTATCCACGCTACTCTCCAGTAAGTGAGAATACCCCCCCCCCCCACCCAAGGGCCCTAGGCTCAGGCTACCCCCTGCCAACATACTTGCCTTCATCACTACCATTGCTGAACGGTTTCAGGGTTACACTGTCACCACCGCAGACCAACTCTACCTTGATCTGTCCAAACAATGCACTACCCTCCTCCGCCCTGCCCCAAAACACCGCCGACCTAACCGCTTGCAACTTTCTTGACGGCAGAAATGCCAGACTGAGGGTCGGACAACACACAAGAGAGACCTTCCCACTCATGAGTGGAGTCCCTCAGGGGAGCCTCCTCTCCCCCACCCTATATATTATCCACACAAGTGACACTCCGCCTCCCACTAGAATTGGTAACGAAGATATTATGTATGCAGATGACATCACTCAAATAACAACACATCAAGGAAAATCGCGAGTGCTGCAGGCCGACAACACCAGGAGGGAATTAGAAAGGGTAAATAATTTCGAAAAACAATGGAAAATCCAAACCAGTCTCCCAAAATTTACAGTGATACCCTTATGCAGAAGGAAAACCCATCCATTAGTAACCAATAATGCCCAGATAGAATACAAAAGCAGAGGGACCCTCTTGGGCCTGCATATATCCACGACAGGTTACTCCCATCATGTCCACACCAGGAAGGAAAAAGCAAGAAGAGAGCTGAGAAAACTATGCCGCTTTAAAGCGCTTCCCGAGAAAATAAAACTCCGCCAGTGACATCATTTATCACACCAATATTAACTTACCCAGCAATACCTCTTCATACTATGAGCACCACTCAAATATTAAAATTACAGGTGGTTCAAAATGAAGCCCTAAAATTCGTCACAGGCGAAAGATATCCTTTCACCAGAACCACAGCCGAGATACATAGAGACCTGAGAAGAAACCCATCAACCAGCAGCTGCACACCCTGGCCAGCAGAATCTGGCAAAAGATGGAACGATCAGAGCAAGAACTCCTTCAAAGACTCCTACCAGATAACGACAGCAACCATGCATGGTTCCCAAAAAGTTACCAAATCTCAAAAGGTCCATTACCACCCCCGATCTACACGGCCAGGCAATATACAACCTCTCTAGACCAACATCCGCCAGTAGGTCGGCGGAATATGAAATAAGGCCCTTAAAACACCCATGTATGGGATAGGGTAGGATGTCTAGTGCCTGTACCGACAGACAATAACTAACCCATGACACAACCCTAACACACTATTAGCTTAGCTAGGCGGTCAGCCCGCCCTCTCTTACCTCCTCCTATACTTCTTCAATTTCCGAACTATAATTTCCTTGCCCAACCTCTAATCTTCTTTCACCCCTCCATTCTCTACAAAAAAAAAAAAAACCGCTAGCCCAGGAGTCATTGGAATGTTAACCACGACCCTCATGTTTAGTCTACCCGAGTATGGCACCGACTAGCAGTCGACCAGTGGAACAAATCTCCCAGCTCCCCTGACGCCCTACGCTTCCTGATGCGCACAAATAAAGAGCTCCAATCTGCCATCACTCTCGCACGAGAGAAGCAGTGGTTTGGTTTTGCTTTTTCTATTGACCAGCCTACATCTATAGGTGATATATGGCGCACCATTAACCGTGCCCGGGGCATCAACGCCAGACCCGTGCTCCACCCCAGACCAGCTGCCCGAACCGAGACGCTGTCCCAGACGTGACAGGAGGCCGCCTCCATTGATGCACTACCACCCGTTATACGGGACCTCACCCTCGCACTGCAACCACAACGCCGACAGCGCATCTCCGAGTACCAAGACCTATCTGAAGACACTGACGTGCCTTTCACACAGTGTGAACTATTAAATGCTGTTAAGCGCGGCCGGTCCACCGCCCCTGGCGATGACGGTGTCACATATGATGTGCTAAATGCCCTTATTGCCACCCCTGGTAACCCCCTCCTCTGTCTATTTAATCTCTTATGATACTGGTCAGCTGCCTCATTTATGGAAGACTGCCACCACCATCCCAGTCCCTAAACCAGGCAGACAAGATGAATATCGTCCTATCTCCCTCATCTCCTGCATCTCAAAGATGATGGAGCGCATGATACGCCACCGCCTCCACTGGAAAATTGAAGCCCACCTGCACCCCGACCTCTATGGTTTCCGCCCCCGAAAAAGCACTGTTCACTGCATCATTCACTACATGGCGAACACCTCAGCCAAAACCTCCCTCTTCGTCGACTTTAAGGGTGCTTTTGATATAGCCAACAGTGAAGTGATCCTTGAGGGCCTCACTCGCAGAGATGTGAAGGGCAAACTCCTCATGCGGATTGCTGACTACCTCTCCCGTCGACAGGCCCGTGTCCGGTTTCAGAGCCACTACTCTACGATGAGGGACCTTGATCTTGGCACGCCTCAGGGAGGTGTACTCAGCCCTACACTCTTTAATGTACTCATGAACTCCATCTGCGGCCTCAACAACATCTTTGCTGATGGCGCCCTTGACGGTCACATCATAAGCTACGCTGATGATATCCTCCTGTAAATTACTACAGTGCAACAAGAACAACCTATACTCTCCACGTTCGCCCGGACCTGTCAAACACTGGGCTAGTCATCTCACACACTAAAACCAAGTTCATCTCACACTTCCGGCGTCAGACACCGATGACTCTGCAAGTACAAGACATCGATCAAGTACGCACCTACAGGTACCTTGGTCTACCCGTGCGAGCCACTACCAGCGCTACCACCTCCGCTGTCACCGTCCACGTCATCTCCCAGTGCCGCCAACGAACGAGGCCCCTCCAGTCCCTTACCCACGGCTTCAAAGGAGCCTCTGTCAGGGTCCTACGTCTCATCGTCAGAGTTGTCATAGATTATGCCTCTCCTGTCCTTGTAGTTGCCTCCCAGCACGAGAAACAAGGCATAGAGAAAATCCAAAACAGAGCGATGAGACTCATCCTCGGCTGCCCTATGACCACCAGAATAGAAGTCATGCAGCGTGAACTAATCCTGCTTCCTGTCTGCGATCGAATTACTACTCTCAATGCCATCCTTGGTGTTAAACTCCTTCGCAGTGAGAAACCGACTCCCCTGTCTCGCTCACTGAACTCACATCTTGACTCCCTCCTGCGCCGGCCTGCCCCCATTACCTCTCCCTCCCTCTCTCATGAGAGAGGCCCGTCCACACTGTTGCTGACATCCTGCGTTATCACCTCTACACCCCTCGACCTCTCTCCATCCCGAGTTCACTCATCCGCCTCTACCGCCGTGGACCTCCCCGAGTGTTGATGTTGTCGTCCACACCTTCCCTGGTCGTAAATCCACCCAACTGCTGTATATGCTCAAACTTAACTGCCTTGAGCAGATTGATGATGCCGCCTCTTCTCTTACGACCTCTCTCCCTCCTATCCTCGTCTACTGTGATGGGTCTGTCACCACGCTGGGCTGCGCTGGGACAGCTGTGTAGATTCCTGAGCGCCAGGCCCGCAAGAAAATCAGGGTCTACGACTGGGCTTCCTCCACTGACACTGAAAGCATAGCCATCCTGGCGGGCATTCATGAGGGAGCGACCTATGCTAACACTGAACGCCGGAACCTCCTTATAATCAGTGACAGCACTTCTTCGCTAGCGAGGCTCAAATTATCCTCTCCATCCCCTGCCGTCCAGCACACCCTAGCCGCCGTCGCCAGGCTAGAACAAACTGATGACATCCATGTCAAGTTTATTTGGATCCCGTCACATATAGAAATAACTGCCTGTGACACTGTTGATCGACTTGCCAAAGAAGCGACACAAGAAGATATTGAAGCCACCCTCGCCCTCTCCCTGAATCATCTCAAATCTCACATACACGCCACACAACGAGAAGCATTCGACGTAAAATGGACACACCTGAAACAACGGGGCAGCGTCACACTATGCCACTATGACGCTGTGTTACGAACCACGCCATCAATTGTCATGATCTACCTACCCAGCACTACGAACCACGCCATCTAGGGACGAAACCCGAGTATGGCGAGTCTTAGTTACCACTCCCGGGTTTCCGTTCTCCATATCCTGGTTGTTGCGTCACCTCCTCAAAGTCTTCCTCATCAGCTCCAGTTCGATGAGAGTTCAGTTCACTCTGGGAAGTGACCACAGGATCACCTATCCTGGAAACCTACGGCACAGTGACTACCTACCGTCTTCTACAATACTCAGCCTTACTCGTCAGCCATCTCAGCTCCGCACCTAAGTATTTGTAATCTTATATTGCCTCCCCGCCTCCACCTTGCTTCAAATTATTGTATGTTGTAAAAATATGTATATACTGTTAAAGTTTAGGTTAAGTATGGTTAAGGGTAAATAATAGAAAGCTGAATATTTTATTAAGGAATTTATAGTACTTTATTATACACAACAAAAACTCGCATCCTTTGTCTACCCTTTTATAGTCCGATTGTCTTTGTTTTTTTATTGTTGTTGCCTGTTGGGATCTGGGTAGACTTTTAACTATATTCTAAATCCCCAACTCGTAACAAATGGCGACCGTGACAGGACACAACATTAAGTGCCATATTCCTTCCCCCCTTGTTACTCATTGTTTATTATTCCTCCCAGTCACTTCTGTTCACAATTGCTTTAAGGTGGTTTAAAGTTCCTTCATATGTGTGTGCATATTTTGGTAATATCGTACAGTAAGAGTGACAGACGTAGGATATTAAGTTCCAAGTGTCATAAGTCTTACCTGTTATTACACGTGGCAGTTGTGTAGTAAGTCTTATCGAGTGTAGGGAAGAATCCGGATCTGTTTAATGCCGTACCCTCGCTCCAGAGTAGGCTGTTCCATAGTCACTAGTTTAGGGTGAAGTGATATCTTGGGACGCCCCGCTCTACCAGGACCCCATAATTATAAAGCCTCAATTATTGTTCTTCTCATTATCTCATTCGGGGTCAATAATACAGTAACTCAAGGGGTGTTAATCCGGATCTTTATAGTAATGCCGTGATACGCCCTTCCTGTTTCATGTATCTAAGGGTTGTTAATCCAGATCTTTATATTAATGCCGTAATACGCCCTTCCTGTTTACTCAAGGGTTGTTAATCCGGATCTTTATATAAATGCCGTAATACGCCCTTCCTGTTTCAAGTATCTAAGGGTTGTTAATCCGGATCTTTATATTAATGCCGTAATACGCCCTTCCTGTTTCAAGTCTCTTATCCTTATCTAAGGATCTTATCAGAAGAACAATATTCATAAGTGTAATTTCCCTAGGTATAACTTGGGTAGTTTACGGGACTTTCTGGTTATCCACTGCCGTGCTATTTTCAAGGGTAATCCACTTATCTTATCTTTATGACCATTAATTAATTTATCCAGGTTTTCTTAACAATGGCCACCTCAGGATTTGTTAAACTTGGTAGTCCTGAAGGAGTGGAAGAGCAAGATACCATTTCACATTTTGAAGCATGTGGAGGAGCGTGGAGAGGTTAATTTAGGGCGTGCGGCTGAGCTGGCTGATGCGTATGCCTTGCTGGTGGAGTCACTGTGCCGTAGGGAACGTGGTACTTTCCGACATGTTAGGTCCTCCTCTGATGATAACCTTGGGGACGTGAGTGGTAGGTCGAAAGGTCCCACACCTATCCCCCCCTGATGCAACCAAGTTTTATTGTTCTTACTGTAAAAACCCAGGCCATACGATCCAGTCTTGTAAACACCCAAAGAGTCGAACTGCTAAAAGTAGTTCCCTGGATCCCAAATCCAAACCAATAGCAACCACCAATGTGGAAAGGCCCCATCAGGATCTCTTCTCTTCATTCACCTATGAGGGAAAAATTTCAATCATAGAGGGGTCTCATTCTTTCCCTATTAGTATACTACGTGATACGGGCGCAGCACAATCTATCCTCCTGTTTAACGTCATTCCTGATATATCTACCGCATTTACTAATGAGTGTTCTAATTTCAGATCTCTCATACCATTCTTCCTATCCCTTAGCTAAAGTGCACCTCCAATGTCCCTTGATTACTGGGGAAGTGCAAATAGCCATTAGGAAAGATCCAATGCCTGTGAGCGGCATTCATTTATTATTGGGTAATGACTTGGTAGGAGATCTAGTGGTTCCCAACATAAAGACAGTCGACTCTCCCTTACCTGTCAACTCCACCACTGACCTTGAAGAAACTACTCCTCACTTTTTCCCATCTTGTGCTGTCACCCGGTCACAGAGTGTGCGAAATGGGCCCTCTTCATCTAAAACCACCTCCAATATCTTCCTACCCACAGAAGATCTGTACAATAAGACCATTAGTAAGGATGAGCTCATTAAAGCCCAACCATCTGATCCATCTTTGTTCAAACAGGTGATGAAAGACCTCAGTGTGGACCATTGTACATCTTCGGCTTCCCACCCACCGTCCCAAGGTTGCTTGGAACGGTTCCATCAAAACTTTCAAATCAATGCAAATAAACTATCTCCCCTCAACTATATAGTCCATACTCCTGATCTCAGAAAAGATTCACAACTTGTTCACATTAATCTCATGAAACTTTACCATTCCATGCAGTCAGAGGAAGACATCCCAGAGGCTATAAGCCTACCTGTATTGCATACGGTTTTGTCAGGGCCGGAGCCGGAGGCAGATGACATGGACCTATTGGAGAATTTAGACTTCCCTCTACCTAAAGAGAACCCTGCTAACAGTCACATACTCAACAACTTGGATGAGTATTTTTCTGTTCTGAATCCATCTCAAGCAAAAGATCTCACTTAGTTATTATCAACATTTCCTAAAGTCTAGTCAGACCTCCCAGGGTTTTGCAATATACTTAAACATGATATTAAGCTAATCTCAGATGATGTACAACCCATTAGGCAATCAGCCTATCGACTAAATCCACAAAAAAGAGAGATTACGAAAAAGGAGGTAGATTTTTTGTTAAAACATAACTTAGCTGAGCCTAGTACCTCCCCCTGGGCTTCACCTTGCCTTATCGTATAAAAACTTTAATTGTTGGTGACTCACAGGTAAGGTACATGGACAGGGCCTTTTGTGGTAAAAACAAAAATAGGATGAGGGTGTGTTTGCCAGGAGCTGGGGTGGGGGATATAATTGACAGGATGGACAATATCTTGTCTGGTAATGGGAACAAACCCATTATCTGCCTCAGTGCAGGAGGCAATGATATTGGCCGGTGTAGGAGCGAGGAGCTTCTTGATAAGTTCAAGGCAGCCATAGATCGTATTAGGACTAAGGGAGGGATCCCTATCATATGCGGTGTCCTGCCTAGAAGGAGAGTTGGCAGTGAATGGTTGTCAAGGGCGGTTGGTGTTAACGACCGTCTTGACAGATATTGCAAGTCAATATCAGTCCCATTCATTGACAACTGGGACAACTTCTATGGCAGAAGGGACCTTTATGCTAGGGATGGGGTGCACCTGTCTAGGGATGGAGTAGCAACCCTGGCTGGGGCTCTAGAGGGGGCAGTTCAAAAGATATCGAAGTCTTTAAACTGCTAAGAGAACATAGGGGCACGGGGGTGGAGGAGACTGCAGTGGGAGCGGGTAAACAAGGCGAAAGATTACAGGGAAATAGTGTTAGGAATGATGACATAACTAAATTAGACAGGGAGTTTAAAACTAAACGCGGTAAGGGAAGGACTCAGAACACGACTAACTTAAATGTATATTACGCGAACAGTAGAAGTATGAGAAACAAAATGGATGATATTAGGGCCTTGGTATGTACAGAAGAAATCGATATAATTGCATTCACTGAAACATGGATCAACCTAGACACACGTGAATTACCAGTCGAATACCAAATTGCGGGTTACAAACTGTTCCATACCGATAGGCAGACCAGGAAAGGAGGCGGAGTAGCAATCTATGTTAGGGATAATCTGAAGTGTGAAATAAATAAGGAAATAAAAACTGAGAGGAATACAGAAACAATTTGGATAGAATTAAGCGACGGTCGGGAAAAACTAATCACAGGAGTAATATATAGACCCCCCAATCTTGACAGAGTCAATGAGCGACTTATCTGGGATGAAATGCGCAGGGCTTCCATACACAACAAAGTCTGTATAGTAGGCGACTTTAACCTTGGCCAAATAGATTGGACCGACCTTACGGGAAACTCAGAATCAGAGGATTTTCTCGAGACGATCCAGGACTGTTTCCTAAGTCAACATATAACCGAACCCACACGGGGTAATAATATATTGGATTTAGTTTTGTCAAACAGAGAAAACCTCATTAGCAATGTCGAGGTAGGGAACGAACTTGCAAACAGCGATCACAAAGAAATTCGATTCCAGTTAGATTTTCAGGGCAGACGTAAGGAAAATTCCACTAAAGTACCAGATTTCAGAAGGGCAAACTTTGACAGTTTAAAGAGGCAGCTGAGAGAGGGGGTGTCGCGCTTGGCCGTGAACCTGACAGATGACACCGACCTGATAACGAGATCTGAGATTGCCGAGTTCCACGACAATTTAAATAGTGAGTTACTTAATGCACAAAGGCAGAACATACCATACAAAAAACTCAGATCAAACAACAATGACCCTAAATGGATAAATAATTATTTAAAGAACATCATTGGCCAAAGGAAGGCTATAGGTAGAAGGATAAATCGTGGCGAAATTCACCTCCGGGACTATTATAGGGTATTGGCGAGTAGGGTTAAAACCGAGATAAGGAAAGCAAAGAGGAATAATGAGGTAAGGATAGCAAGGGAGGCAAAGACAAACCCCAAAGGATTCTACCAAATGTACCAAACTAAAACACGAGAAAAGATTGGACCAATACGGTCAGACTCCGGCGAGCTCACTGATAACGACGGAGAAATGAGCAATAATTTGAATAAATATTTTTCAACAGTTTTCACCAGCGAAAATTTAAACATGATACCCGAGGCACCGACTCTATTCAGAGATAGTGAAGAAAACAAATTAAGTGAGATAGTAGTGACTAGTAACGATGTTAGTAAGCAAATAGACAAACTAAAGCCTAATAAGTCACCTGGTCCCGATGAGATATTTGCCAGAGTATTAAAGGAATGTAAGGAAGAGCTTAGTATGCCCTTAGCAAAGTTGTTTAACATGTCCTTAAAAACAGGTGTAGTACCAGAATCCTGGAGGATAGCGAATGTAATACCGATCTTCAAGAAGGGGGATAGATCACTATCCTCTAACTACCGCCCAATCAGTCTAACATCAATAGTAGGCAAATTACTGGAAGCAATCATTTCAAACTCTATTCGAAATCACCTGGAGAAGCACAGATTGATCAATGATTCCCAGCATGGCTTCACAAGCGGACGTTCTTGCCTAACTAATCTATTAACATTCTTTTCATCAGTTTTCGAATCAGTGGACGAGGGGCACAATTATGATGTGGTATATCTCGACTTTAGCAAAGCCTTCGACAGAGTACCCCACGAAAGACTAATTAGAAAGGTAGAAGCTCATGGCATCAAAGGTGACATCCTTAAATGGATTAGGGCGTGGTTACAGGACAGGAAACAGCGAGTGAGCATTAACGGCACTAAGTCCCATTGGAGCAACGTCACAAGTGGAGTTCCCCAAGGCTCAGTACTTGGACCATTATTGTTTATTATATACATAAACGACATAGATATCGGCATAGACAGCAACATAAGTAAATTTGCTGATGATACTAAAATAGGACGTGTTATCAAATCTGACGAGGACTCGGCAAAACTACAGGAGGATCTAAACAAATTTTTCGAATGGTCTGAAAAATGGCAGATGAAATTCAACATTGACAAATGTAAAGTACTCAGTATAGGGAATGTAAACAGGGAAACCAGATACCAGATGAACAACGATGCCATAGAGAAATCCGACTGCGAGAGAGATTTAGGAGTAATGATAAGTAGGAACCTTAAGCCAAGTAAACAATGTGTTTTTGCTCGTAACAAGGCTAATAAAGTACTTGGGTTCATACAAAGGAGTGTTAGTTACAAGACTAGCGAGGTCATCCTAAAACTGTATCTTGCTCTTGTGAGACCACACCTGGATTACGCAGTCCAGTTCTGGTCACCGTATTACAGAATGGATATAGAATCCTTGGAAAGAATCCAGAGGAGAATGACAAGACTAATCCCGGGTATCAGGAACCTTGAGTATAGAGACAGGTTAAAGCATCTTAATTTGCACTCCCTTGAGAGACGTAGAGCGAGGGGCGACCTGATAGAGGTGTATAAATGGAAGGCAGGGCTAAACAAAGGGGACATTACAAAGGTACTCAAATTATCCAACCAGGAGGGAACTCGTAACAATGGTTTTAAATTGGACAAATTTAGATTTAGGCGTGAAATAGGTAAACACTGGTTTGGAAACAGAGTAGTGGATGAATGGAACAAGTTACCAAATATCATCATTAACTCGAATACGCTGAATTGCTTCAAACATAGGTTGGATGCTCATATGAGCAATAGGGGTTGGGTGTAAACGGGACTGCCCAGTATGGGCCAATAGGCCCGCTGCAGTTTCCTCCATTCTTATGTTCTTATGTTCTTATGTTCTTATCATTCCAAAACCCGATAGCACCTTTCGTTTCTGTACCGATTATCGTAAGGTGAACCAGGTCACTGTCTCAGACTCCTACCTTTTACCTTTGATTGAAGATATAATAGACAGCATAGGCTGTGCAAAATTTATAACTCCATTTGGTCTTTTTCAATATTTGGTTATGGCGTTTGGCTTTTCTAATGCTCCGGCCACATTCCAGAGAGCAATCAATCACCTGATTCAGGACCTAGGTGGGACGTTCGCCTACCTGGATGACCTGGTGGTGGTGTCGGACGGCTGGGACGAACATCTGGTGCGTTTGGAGGTACTGTTCGCACGACTGCAAGAGACTGGATTCACCATAAACCTGGCTAAATCTGCTTTTGGCCGGGCCTCAGTGACTTTCCTGGGACATATTGTTGGGCATGGTATGGTGAGACCCAAGGACGCAAACGTTAAAGCCATCTTGTCCTTTCCCACTCCAGGAACGAGGAAGGAACTCATGCGCTTCCTGAGGATGTGCGGCTACTACCGTCGGTTCTGCAGTAACTTCTCCAGCGTGGCCGGACCCCTCGCAGACCTTACCAGTTCTGCGGTCCCTTACATCTGGAACCAGAGGTGCAACCAGTCTTTCCACCGCCTCAAAGCCTTCCTTGCCTCCAAGCCTGTAGTCCACCCCCCTGACTACACCTTGCCCTTCCATCTGCAAATCCACGCTAGCGGTGTCGGAGTGGGGGCTGTGCTCCTACAACCCGACCCAACCACTGATGTCCTTCACTCTGTGGCATACTACTCCGCCAAGTTGAAAAAACATCAGACCAACTACTCGACCACAGAGAAGGAGGCCCTGGCTCTGGTGTTGGCAATAAAGAAGTTTGAATGTTACCTCCAGTCTTACCCACAAACAACCCTAGTCTTCACCGACCTTAACCCACTCACGTTCATCCAAACCAACAAGACCTCCAACCAGCGAATCTTCCGCTGGGCTCTCCTCACCCAGCCCTATAATCTACAAGTCCGGCACATAAAGGGAGTGGACAACCTGATTGCGGACTCCTTATCCCGAGCTCCAGTGGAAATGCAGCAGCTACTCTCCAGACGCACAAGGTGATCACCTCCTTCGTGCCCGCGCTACGGAGGTCTTTGGAGGGGGGGTGTGTTACGAACCACGCCATCAATTGTCATGGTCTACCTACCCAGCACCACGAGCAACGCCATCTAGGGACGAAACCCGAGTAAGACTACTCTTAGTTACCACTCCGGGGTTTCCCTTCTCCATATCCTGGTTGTTGCATCACCTCCTCAAAGTCTTCCTCATCAGCTCCAGTTCGATGAGAGTTCAGTTCACTCTGGGAAGTGACCACAGGATCACCTATCCTGGAAACCTACGGCACAGTGACTACCTACCGTCTTCTACAATACTCAGCCTTACTCGTCAGCCATCTCAGCTCCGCACTTAAGTATTTGTAATCTTATATTACCTCCCCGCCTCCACCTTGCTTCAAATTATTGTATGTTGTATAGATATGTATATACTGTTAAAGTTTAGGTTAAGTATGGTTAAGGGTAAATTATAGAAAGCTGAATATTTTATTAAGGAATTTATGGTACTTTATTATACACAACAAAAACTCGCATCCTTTGTCTACCCTTTTATAGTCCGATTGTCTTTGTTTTTTTTATTGTTGTTGCCTGTTGGGATCTGGGTAGACTTTTAACTATATTCTAAATCCCCAACTCGTAACACGCTGTAACCGGTGACTCCAACCGCCACTACAAAGAGTATTAATCTCTGACTCGATCTCAACAGATTATGTATATGAGACTGCGCCTAGGGTACAAGTACCTATGGGAGTACATTGGCAACCCTGAGCCTGGCCGCACTGTTTGTAAACTTTGTGGCCAACCCGACTCTCACACCCTCACATCCTCACTTGCCCTATGACCTCCTCCAACAGGTCCCCAGCCGTTACCAACACCTCTTCCTTCCCTGACCAGATATCCCGCTTCCTAGTGACAGGCCTGGCACTTGACATTATTAGGGACCTGCCACGCTTTGCTATAAAGATATGAAATGTACCGGGAATTTCCCCCCCCCCCCCCCTCGCACTCATCATGCTGTCACTATATTTAACTTGCTGACAAAACCAATGACCCTTCAGGCTTCCACGCCCTTAATGCATGAGTCATAAAGGCAAGCATGAACTTAGCATGCTTCCCAGTTGGGCACTGTAAACGCTTCTGCGCTTCACCTTGCACAGGATGTAAGGGGGTGCCCAATAAACTAGCCCCCTCCTGGACACTCTGTAATCTGTGGTCGCAGGCTGATATATTGAATGTTTGTTGGGGTAAGGCAACGCCAGCACTATAGTTGAAGCCAGCGGCGATAACATAATAATAATAATAATTATAATAATAATATTAATAATAATAATAATAATAATTAGCGCTTTATTGAATGAACATGGCAGCCAAAATAATAAAAATATACTATTACATAATTGGGGAATGGATCACTTGATTGACAAACAATACATAATTAACATAAGTGGTACAAATATGATATATAATAACATGGAGGGAGGTCATTCAACAGGGAATATCAACAAAGTAACAATGCAGAAGTAAGATAATTTTTATAGTGGTTGGGTGGACTGTTCTTATAGCGATTAGTACCTGCTCATAGGGGTTGGATGCAGTTGTAGTGTTGAACAGCAACTCGCAGACGTGGGATCTCGGTGGAAGCAGGAGACAGTGTCAAGAATGGTGCAGAAGCTTCTCCCAAAATTTGCAAATGAGGTCATGGTGATGTTCAGAGAGAGCCGAGAGTGTCACTGTGTTGCGTCCTACTTTATGTTTACGTGTGTGTGTGTGTTTGTGTGTGTGTGTGTTTGCAGGCCGGGTAGTGTAATATGTCCAGTGTGAGAGCATTATGTTTGTGTTAAAGTGCAGGCACTGCTTGCTTTCTCTCGCTTTCAACACCCCGCCGCTGGCTAGCCCTCGTGATGAACAGATAAGCAGTTTGCGTAAGTCTTACTCTGCCAGTACACAGCCTCTTCACCATCAAGACTCCTCTGTGCCTCCTCGTGACAACACACTGTAATTGGCTACTTTGCGGCCCAGACTAGACCAGCAGGGATCTCGGAACAGCAGTGGGCCACAGAGGGACAGCTCATAGGCAAACTGAGCATGTGGACATTCCCTGGCGCCGATCAACCACTGCCTTGCTGCTTTGCAGATTAATCTTTGCAACACCCACGATTTAAAAATTGGCGTCTCATTGAGTACATCATTGTCAGAGAGAGGGACCGCAGAGATATCGTCACCTGATTTCTGCGTGGCTCACACCACTGTGACACAAATCATCGGCTCGTCAGAGCCAAACTCTCCCTTTATGTCACCTCAAAACGGCGAAGGCGACAAGCCTCCAGAAGAGGTTTTAACACCAAGTGGCTGGAGGATCAAGAGATAGCCCATGATTTCAGAGAGCAGCTCGACGATGGGCTGAAAATCAAGCCAACAAAAACAGCCTAAACCCGAGTGCTAAATGGGGTATCCTCGACTCTGTCATCACAAAAATCTGTAGTGAAAATAACCAGGAAATTTACATATTCATCAATGGTAAACGCGTTGCTTTCACTGACTGGCAGAAGAACCCTTAGTCGCGGACCAAAGCTGATGCCTCATGAGAAGCAAACGATGGCCCAACACGAACTTCACAATCTAAAGAACGAATGGTGGAAAAAAAAAAGCGCGTGGAACGTAAGAATTTGTGGACCAACACAAGATCCGTGAATTTTTCAATTCCACTAAAACAATGTATGGCCCATGTACTCATGGTGTGGCCCCCCACCGCTCATACAACGGTAACTCCTTAGTTAATGATGAAGAAGGCATCCGTCAACGCTGGAAAGAGCACTATCTCTCGCTGCTCAACCGAAACATTGATGTGGATTTCCTGACTCCCCAGCAGATTCTTCAGTACCTAGAGCTGACCCACCTCAGTATCCTCCATCCCATGATGAAGTAGCTACTGCCATCAAGCAGATGCAAAAAAGCAAGTCACAGGGCCTGATGGAATCCCCGCCGAGGAGAATAAAGCAACTACCACGGGATCTCACTGCTATCCATAGCTGGCAAGGTTATCACCCGAGTTCTCCTAAACAGACTTCTTCCTGAGGCAAAAAACTTCCTCCCAGAATCTCAGTTTTTCTTTAGACCATCACTTGGCACCAATGACATGATCTTTATTGTTCGCCAGATGCAGGAATAGTGCTGCTCTGACATCGAATGTACTAATAGATTGGAGAATGGATTTAAACTGTACAGATTTCCTACAAACCCAGAAAAAAGGAAAATATGGGTAAACAAAGTCAGTTGTCTGGATTGGAAACCGTCTCCATCATCTTATTTGTGTCAGGTATGTTTAATGGCTGTGTTGTCATACACTAGGTGGGCAGGTTCACTAGGTGAGAAGGTCACTCCTATTTTCCATAGAAATCAGTATAAAATATAAGAGATACACGAGGGATAAGGACAGATGAAGAACCCGCGTAGCCTATCATAAGTTTGCGTGAGAAAATTCTAGTCGCTGAAAATGCTTAATTTATTTCTCTTGTATTATATAAGCTGTGTTCTTGTGTTATTCTTGCCTGACTGAAATATTACCTTCACCAGCTTCTAATATTCATAACACTTTGCAGGAACACTTTCAGGGTGATCAATTTGAGAACAAGCGAGTATATGGCAAACGGAAGCTCAAAATTAATGAACTGCAGTACCTCCTCTCTTCTCTCACCGCCTATACTGTGACATGCAACCAAGAGATAAGACATGGAATGTCTGTAAGGTCAAATAAAAATGACCCCAAATGGATAAATAAGTATTTAAATAATATTATTGGACAAAGAAAGGTTATAGGTAGGAGAATAAATTGTGATGAAGTTTAACTCCGGGATTATTATAAGGTAATTGGCCAGTAGGGTTAAGACCAAAAAAAGAAAAGCAAAGAGGAATAATGTACTAAATGTAGCAAGGGAGGGGAAGTCAAACCCCAGGGGATTCTTTCAAATAAATCAAACAAAAACACGAGAAAAGATTGGACCAATACAGTCAGATACCGGCGAGCTAACTGATAACGACGGAGAAATGAGCAATAATCTGAATGCATATTTTTCAACAGTTTTCACTACCGAAAATTTAAACATGATACCCGAGGCACCGACTATATACAGCGATAGTGAAGATTAAGCGAGATAGTAGTGACTAGTAACGATGTTAGTAAACAAATAGACAAGCTAAAGCCTTATAAGTCACCAGATCCCGATGAGATATGTGCCAGAGTATTTAAAGAATGTAAGGAAGAGCTTAGTATGCCCTTAGCAAATTGCTTAACATGTCCTTAAAAACGGATGTAGTACCAGAGTCCTGGAGGATATCGATTGGAATACAGATTTTCAAGAAGGGAGATAGATCACTACCATCTAACTACCGTCCACTCGGTTTAACATGAATTGAAGGCAAATTACTTGAAGCAATAATTTCAAACTCCAATCAAAATCACCTGGAGAAGCACAAGTTGATCAATGATTCCCAACATGGCTTCGTAAGCGGGCGTTCATGTCTAACTAATCTATTTAAATAATTTCAGCTGTTTTCGAATCAATGGACGAGGGGCACGATTATGAGGTGGTGTATCTCGACTTTAGCAAAACCTTCGACAGAGTGCCCCACGAAAGACTAATACGAAAAGTGGAGGTTCATGGGATTGGAGGAGATATTCCAGAATGGATTTGGGCGTGGCTACAGGACAGGAAACAGCGAGTTAGCATTAACGGTACTAAATCCGATTGGAGTAACATCACTAGTGGAGTACCCCCAAGGCTAAGTACTTGGACCACTTTTATTTATTATATACATAAACGACATAGATATCGGTGTAGACAGCAACATAAGTACATTTGCTGATGACACTAAAATAGGGCATGTAATTAAATCTGTCGAGGACTCGGCAAAACTACAGAAAGATTAAAAAATAATAATTCGAATAGGCTCATAAATAGCAGATAAAATTCAATGTGGACAATCGTAAAGTACTTAGTCTAGGAGATGTAAACAGAGAAGCCCGATACCAAATGAACAACGCTGTTATAGAAAATTTTACTGTGAGAAAGATTTAGGAGTAATGATAAGTCGGATTCTTACACAAAGTAAGCAATGTGTATTTGCTAGAAACAAGGTTAATAAAGTAGGGTTCATACAAAGGAGTGTTAGTTACAAGACTAGCGAGGTCATCCTAAAACTATATCTTACTCTTGTGAGACCTCATTTGGATTACGCAGTTCAATGCTGGTCACCTACTACAAAACGGACATAGCATTCTGAGAAAGAATTCAGAGAAGAATTATAAGACTAATCCCGGATATTAGGAGCCTTGAGTACAGAGACAGGTTAAAGCATCTTAATTTGCACTCCTTCGAGAGACGTAGAGTGAGGGGCGATATGATCTAGGTGTAGAAATGGAAATCAGGGCTAAACAAAGTTGACATTACATAGGTACTCAAACTATCCAACCAGGAGCGAACTCATAACATTGGTTTTAAATTAGACAAATTTAGATTTAGGCGCAAAATAGATAAACACTGGTTTGGAAATAGAGTAGTGGATGAGTGGAACAAGTTACCAAACATCATCATTAACTCGAAGAACGCTGGATAGCTTCAAACATAGGTTAGATGGATGTATAAGCGATAGGGGTTGGGTGTAAATGGGACTGCCTTATGCCCAGTATGAGCCAATAGGCCCGCTGCAGTTTCCTCCAGTCTTATGTTCATTACAATATTATAGAGTATTGACAAACCAAATATCCACAAATGTTATATATTTTTAATTAATACTATCTATCAATCTATTTATCCATCCATCCATCCATCCATCCATCCATCCATCCATCTATCTATCCGTCCATCCATCCAAGCATCCATCTCTCTCTCTCTCTCTCATCCTATACTGCTCTCCAATCCCCCTACCCAGCTCTCATCCCCCCCCCCACCCATGGTCTCACACACACACATTGCCCCTCAGTCTTTCACCCTCCCCATTTCTTCACACTATTGCCTTTTTTTTTATAAAGTTTGAGTGAAAGCAGAGTTGAGCTGGAATTGAAGTTTATTTTTGACATGACCAGAGCTGGAATAGTAATCCCTTACTCTCAGACTTGCAGAAGCCGCCACCACCCCCTCCCCCGACACACATCCATATATATATTTCATTTAGATCAACAATGGAAACACTGGAGCACCTTAGTTTTCGTTTTTATTCAAGACATCTACCTAGGCAACAGAATTTACAGGGACTGAGAGAGGCTTATATACAAAGGGTGACCTACATAACTTCAGGTCAAGTCAGGTCAAAAACTTGAGACCCACTAATCATCTACCCTATATCTACCCCAAATGCCTTCAAACCATTTTTAACCTTGGGCCACTGACAAATAAGTTTATGTAGCATATTATCAGTTTTGTACTGACCCTCACTAAGGCTTATAGAATATATTTCCATAATCAGACTTGCTTCAACCAGAAGGCTATCATTGATACATTGATTTAAACACTTCTATACTGTTTTCCTAATCCATGGGAAGATTATTTATGAACGAAAAGTGCACTGCTCTCAGATGCTGTTCTACTATATACTTGTGTTGTAATGCTTTCCCAGCCTGCTGATTTTGCCCCTGTTACTGTCGTCCAGCCTAGTGGTGCAGACCCGGCAGCCTCATCACTATCTGTCTCGCTCTGGCTACTCACCCTCAAGTTGGCATCATTATGAGAGGAGGCACCAGCTCCTTCAGAAGCTCCACTAACACTATCACTGCCATTGTTCACTGGTACACTTACCTGGCAGGCTTTATCCTGACCTGCATTGGCTAACGAAGGAGAATCACTGTGCCTGTTGACTTCAGGTGGTGGAGGCGATCCGGCCGCGTTGGGATCACTGAGTGGGACCACTATTGTGGGTGGAGGCGACCTCCCAGGACAACTGGGGTGCCAGGCCATCACACCCTCCTCCCTGGACCAGGGACACTGCCCCCTGGGTGGGGAGGTGTTGCTGTTGATTTCAGGCGCTGGAGGCGACCCCGCAGTGTTGCTATTGGTATCAATGAGTGGGACCGCTTTTGTGGGTGGAGGCGACCTCCTAGGACAACCTGGGTGCCAGACCGTCATACCCTCCTTCCTGCACCTGGAACACTGCCTCCTGGGTGGGGAGGTGTAGCTGTTGATTTCAGGTGCTGGAGGCGACCCGGCAGAGTTGCCGTTGGTGTCACTGAGTGACCCCCAGACTGCCAGTGTGGTCTCTTTAATAACCACAGGTCTGAAGACTGTCCATGACCCTGTACGTTTTCCAATGTTTACCTTGGAGGAACTCGCCGGACTAATAAAGGAACCTGTGTATAAAAATCCTACTGGAATAAGGGCCGTGAAGCGCATTATCAGGTACATCAGAGGTGAAGAATTGGAAATGGTCAACTTATTGGTCAGGTTGATCTATGAAGCCAATGCGCGACTATCTTTACTAAATTCAAGATGGGACAAGTAACACGAACGCTAAGGCTCATGTCATGGAACATCCGGAGTGTTAACCGCAGAATTAATGACCTACAATGATTTGTTAAAGTTTTTAACATTGATGTAATTGGTTTACAAGAACCTTACACGTCCAGCACCCAGAAGAAACTTGCACCCAGGATAGCTGGGTTTACAGCATATAATAGTGGAGCAGGAAGTGGCCTGCTCACTTATGTAAAGAATGATCTGGTCTGTAAATGGATTAAAACTCACAATGATGAAATTATTCACTATCAACAATTTACAGTAAAGACAACAAACAGTCAATTTTCGCTGTATAACATCTATGTTCGGTGTAATGAGCTGCGAGCGGACGTGTTACCAAAGCCATCAGGTAACAATGCTATGCTGTATATGGGTGGCTTTTACTCTCGTCACACTGTCCTCGGTGATGTCCAGTGTAACTCTAATGGGAGGGTGTTTGTGAAATACATCAATAATCATAATATCACTGTATACGACACAGACAAAGTGACACATGTCAAGGCTAAGGTCATCTCAGATCACCTAGTCAGTGATCATTATGCAATACTTATTGAGTACACTGTTGCTAGATAGATTCATGGATGATAGAGAGTGGCAGTAATTCTCGACAAGAGCTGCCATGCACAGGCCAACCGGCCTATTGCAGATTCCTTAATTTCTTATGTTCTTATGTTCTAAGTGTGAACCCCATCCTAAGCTCAGAATTAACATCCCAGATAATCGTAAACTGCACTTCAAGTCCTTCATCCACAGATGGTATGCTGGACCTGGGTCAGTGGATGAATTTTGCTGTGATCTTGTAAATGTCATTACCACATATTATACCACCTGGGTTAAGTCAAGGAGGAAGGGGGGCAGCACTAAATCACGTCTGTGGACACATAACCCCATCCTCACCAAAGAAGGAGAGAAGGTAGAACAGCTTGCCAACACTTATAAGCAAAATAAAACTAGTAATAACCTCTTGGCATTCCTCAAAGCTAACAGAGAATTTCGTGAACTCAAAGGTCAGATGAGAAACACCTATTGGGAACAATTCTTACAGGGGATTAATAGAACAACCACTCTAGCAGAAGTGTGGAACAAAATTAGAGCCATTACCAAGTCACCCACACCAGTCGAGCTTCATCACAGCCCTGCAAAATATGCTGACATGGTATCATACCAATGGTCTAGTGTGTCACAAATCACTTCCCTACCTCCTGACATACAGCAATATCTTAACACCACACACATTAATAGGGGTTTCAATATTGAAATAGCCTGTTCCTCACCAGACCTTACCGACCAGTTTCCTATAACGCACCACGAACTAACAACAGCACTAGTGAAAGGTAGTCACCCTCCCCTGGTGAGGATGGCATAACCTATAACACCCTGAGATTGTTGAATGAGATCCCTAACCATCCACTGCTTGACCTGTATCAAATAAGCCTCACACAGGGTATTCTGCCTAAGACGTGGACTCATGGAAACATAGTACCAATCCCTAAAGCTAATTCTCCAAACTTCAGGCCAATTTCACTCACATCCTGTATGTGTAAAGTCCTTGAAAGAGTTGTTCTATACCGTCTCATGTTTCAAGTCAAAGACAAACTCGCCCCTAATCGGTACGGATTCATGCCTGGGCGTAGCATACAGATATGCTTTGCAGAATATCTTGTTCACTCAAAAGATAAGACACAAACAGCCTTCACAGACCTTAAATCAGCATTTGAAATAGCTAATAGAGACATTATACTTGAGCAACTAGCTAATTTTGGCATCCAAGGTAACCTTCTGACATGGATAAAGGGTTATCTGTCCAACAGGTATGCCAGTGTTCTGTTTAGGGGGGTTAAAAGTGCCAGAATGAGATCATTTGGCACGCCTCAGGGAGGAGTGTTAAGTCCTATGCTCTTTGATATACTGATGCACAAGCTTATTGCTGACATTTCAGTTCAGCCAAACAAAGCCGTAATATGCTGTGCTGATGATATCTGCATTATGACACAGACCAAACTCAGGCTCCATGCCTTGCTGGATGTATTTGCTGGGAGGACTGTGGAATGTGGTCTCATAATATCTGTTGACAAGACGAGGGTCCACATTCCTCGTCCTGCTCACCCTCTGCCTCTTGACTTTAACATTAACAGCATGGCCTTGGAACTATGTAGCTCCTATAAATATCTTGGAATTTGTGTGAATGATCCAAACTTTGTCGGCAACCTTTCTGCCAAACTAATGCAGGGCATTAAACCCCTCAGAACCCTTGTTGGCAAGGGCTATGGAATTAACATCATCTATGCTCGTACCTTCTATCTTCACTTCATTCGTTCTGTAGTTGACTATCATGCTCTCCATCTTGTGACTATTCCGCCTAAACAACTCAACAGCCTTGAGGTAGTGCAAAATGAAGCCATGCTCATCATTCTAGGTTGCCCAAAATCAACCAGAATTGTAAACATGAGGAAAGAGCTCGGACTGCCTTCCCTATCTGAGAGGATAGCTCTACTTAATACCATGTTTTGTGTCAAAGTTTTGAAGAACAATGGTTCCCAAACTACAGCTCAAACTGAGTTGATGTTCTATCTAAGTAATCCTGACTATCTTGCTAACCTTCCACAAAGGACTCTCTCTGGGGCGTGGCTTCATACAGTAAAAGTGTTGCAGATCTCTTGAAACTGTATGTCCCAATCACCCCAGACGAACCTATTAATGCCATTCCTCCTTGGCTGGATATATCAGTTCCTATTAATTGCACTCCTGTTGGTAGTAAGGAAATGTTAAACACCGATGTGGTGAGATGTGTCACACTAGAAACTATTAACAGACACATAGAGAGTATTAAATCAAGCGAATGTTATGCTTTTACTGATGGTTCTGTGCAGATAAACACAGGTAGAACAGGCTGTGCAATTGTAATATATAAAGAAAAAGAGATGATAGTGTCAAACAAGCAAAGGCTGAACAACTGGGGCAGCACAAAACAAACTGAACTAACTGGAATCTACTTAGCCACAGACTACCTTTAAGAAAATGGAGGTGGGGTGATATTCTGTGATTCTCAAAGTGCTTTGAAATCAATGAACAGCCCGTCAGACTATATGTCTAAAGTTGTATGTGATATTAAAAGGAGTGTGATAACTGCCAATGAGAACAACTTTCGTATCGAATTTGTGTGGATTCCGTCCCATGTTGGAATCAGGTATCATGACCGTGGTGATAGACTGGGATAATGCCTCCTCAATATTACCTTGTAATTCAATTGACAGTAGGAACATTATAGAGTCTAGTCTCATTAAATATACCGAATCCGTTAACATGAATTTGAGTAATGGTATGTACAAACTGGATAATTTCGTAATTAAGAAGATTTGTAACCAGGTGAGAAGGTTGGGTCAGCTTACCCTCTGACCTGACTACCGACTCCTGCGGTGCTTTTTGAAGATTAGTAGGGTCATTACCTAATACCTGACCATTGTGGACTTGATCTCACCCTCCTCTGTAGATATATACCTTGTTATGTACTTCTCCTTAGTCTGTACTCACCCCTAAAAATGTGAATTACACGAAAGCGCTTGGGAACTTCGTGTTTTCTTCTTTCCCTGTGGTTATCAGCATATATATATATATATATATATATATATATATATATATATATATATATATATATATTTCATTAGCCCAATAAAGCACGCGGACTTCTACATACAATCAACACCTCAACCCGCCAGGATTCGAACCCACGGCCCACAAGCCTATGACTGTGACCGGGGAACGCTAACCGCTGGACCACCAGGATGCTAAAAGCAGTCCTAGACTTTGTTATATTTCACACAAAGCCTGTTCAACGAGCTTATGGCGCCGTGAACCTCTAATGGGGACCACCCGCACCACTTAGGTGGTCAGAGTAACGTTTTACCAAATCCGGCTTCGAAACACGAGGATCCATATATATTTCATTAGCCCAATAAAGCACGCGGACTTCTACATACAATCAACACCTCAACCCGCCAGGATTCGAACCCACGGCCCACAAGCCTATGACTATGACCGGGGAACGCTAACCGCTAGACCACCAGGATACTAAAAGCAGTCCTAGACTTTGTTATATTTCACACAAAGCCTGTTCAACGAGCTTATGGCGCCGTGAACCTCTAATGGGGACCGCCCGTACCACTTAGGTGGTCAGAGTAACGTTTTACCAAATCCGGCTTCGAAACACGAGGATCCATATATATTTCATTAGCCCAATAAAGCACGCGGACTTCTACATACAATCAACACCTCAACCCGCCAGGATTCGAACCCACGGCCCACAAGCCTATGACTATGACCGGAGAATGCTAACCGCTAGACCATCAGGATACTAAAAGCAGTCCTAGACTTTGTTATATTTCACACAAAGCCTGTTCAACGAGCTTATGGCGCCGTGAACCTCTAATGGGGACCGCCCGTACCACTTAGGTGGTCAGAGTAACGTTGTACCAAATCCGGCTTCGAAACACGAGGATCCATATATATTTCATTAGCCCAATAAAGCACGCGGACTTCTACATACAATCAACACCTCAACCCGCCAGGATTCGAACCCACGGCCCACAAGCCTATGACTATGACCGGGGAACGCTAACCGCTAGACCACCAGGATACTAAAAGCAGTCCTAGACTTTGTTATATTTCACACAAAGCCTGTTCAACGAGCTTATGGCGCCGTGAACCTCTAATGGGGACCGCCCGTACCACTTGGTAAAACGTTACTCTGTTAATGAATATGATGTATTTCTTTGTGTATGAACCTCTGTCCTGCGTGGCAGTGAGAAGTGATACTACCCTCAGTGTCAAGACCTGACTTAATTACTCAGAATAGGCAAACTGTACTACAAGCTTTGGCAATAAATTTGTTAAACTTAAATGGCAGCCTCTCTCAGAGGTTACACAATGGTTACTTTAGTAGACAATGATATGTGTTATTTCGACACCACACATGGTTGTTGGACGAAGCAACGCCACATGACCTTGGCTTTTGTGGCGCTAAGGTCGTTTTCATAATTATGTTGGACGAAAATATTTTTTCGCCGGTGAACACTACTCTTGTCTAAAAATCATTCTTCTTATCGATATAATGTCGAGCTAAGGCGAGCCTCAAGGCACGGTGGGTGTCTGTCGACCTCTCCCATCAATGCTCATTCATGGAATATCCGGTGCAATTGAGCAGTGGCTTGTTTCGAAACTCCAATATCATAATATATATTATATCATGTTTGTAACTAAAATAGATGCATGGATAAGTTTTAGAAACAGAAGAATGCACTTTTTATTATAGTTAACCACAAGTGATCGTGGACCCTTCGTGACCTGTGGCGAGGACGGTGGTACAGTTTACCGAGGCGTGAAAGTTCGAACGCTTGTGCTTCGCTAATGCCCAACTGCAATACAGCTGACAGCATACAGCGACATCGTTTTCCAGATGGTCGTGGTTCTTATAATCATGGTTGTGGTTGTTATATTCATGGTTGTGCTTGTTATAATCATAGTCGAGGTTGTTATAATCATGGTTGTGGTTGTTATAATCATGGTCGTGGTTGTTTTAATCATATTCGTGGTTGTTATAATCATGGTCGTGGTTGTCATAATCGTGGTTGTGGTTGTTATATTCATGGTCGTGCTTGTTATAATCATAGTCGAGGTTGTTATAATCATGGTCGTGGTTGTTACAATCATGGTTGTGGTTGTTATATTCATGGTCGTGCTTGCTACAATCATAGTCGAGGTTGTTATAATCATAGTCGTGGTTGTTATAATCATAGTCGAGGTTGTTATAATCATGGTTGTGGTTGTTATATTCATGATTGTGCTTCTTATAATCATAGTCGTTGTTGTTATAATCATGGTCGTGGTTGTTATAATCATGGTGGTGGTTGTTATAATCATAGTCGTGGTTATGATCAAAGTCATTGTTGTTATAATCATAGTCGTGGTTGTTATAATCATGGTCGTGAGTGTTATAATCATGGTCGGGGTTGTTTTAATCATATTCGTGGTAGTTATAATCATGGTCGTGGTTGTTATAATCATGGTCGTGGTTGTTATAATCATGGTCGTGGTTGTTATTATCATGGTCGTGGTTGTTATAAGCATGGTCGTGGTTGTTATAATCATAGTCGTGGTTGTTATACTCATAGTCGTAAAAGATATAATCATGGTCGTGGTTGTTATATTCATGGCCGTGCTTGTTATATTCATGGTTGTGGTTGTTATAATCATGGTCGTGGTTGTTATAATCATAGTTGTGGTTGTTATAATCATGGTCGTGGTTGTTATATTCATGGTCGCTGTTGTTATAATCATAGTCGTGGTTGTTATAATCATGGTCGTGGTTGTTATAATCATTGTCGAGGTTGTTATGATCATAGTCGTAGCTGTTATAATCATGGTCGTGGTTGATAAAATCATGGTCGTGGTTGTTATAATCGTGGTCGTGGTTGTTATAATCATGGTCCTGGGTGTTATAATCGTGGTCGTGGTTGTTATAATCATAGTCGTGGTTGTTATACTCATAGTTGTGGTTGTTATAATCATGGTCGTGGTTGTTATATTCATGGCCGTGCTTGTTATAATCAGGGTTGTGGTTGTTATAATCATGGTCGTGGTTGATATAATCATTGTCGTGGTTGCTATAATCATAGTCGTGGTTGTAATATTCATGGTCATTGTTGTTATAATCATAGTCGTGGTTGTTATAATCATAGTCGTGGTTGTTATAATCATGGTCGTGGTTGTTATAATCATTGTCGTGGTTGTTATGATCATAGTCGTATCTGTTATAATCATGGTCGTGGTTGATATAATCATGGTCGTGTTTGCTATAACCATGGTCGTGGTTGTTATAATCATATTCGTGGTTGCTATAATCATGTTCGTGGTTGTTATAATCATGGTCTTGTTTGTTCATGGTCCTGGTTGTTATAATCATGGTCGTGGTTGTTATAATCATAGTTGTGGCTGTTATAATCATATTCGTGGATGTTATAATCATGGTCGTGGTTGTTATAATCATAGCTGTGGTTGTTATAATCATGGTCGTGGTTGTAATATTCATGGTCATTGTTGTTATAATCATAGTCGTGGTTGTTATAATCATCGCCTTGGTTGTTATAATCATAGTCGTGGTTGTTATAATCATGGTCGTGGTTGTTATAATCATTGTCGTGGTTGTTATGATCATAGTCGTATCTGTTATAATCATGGTCGTGGTTGATATAATCATGGTCGTGTTTGCTATAACCATGGTCGTGGTTGTTATAATCATATTCGTGGTTGCTATAATCATGTTCGTGGTTGTTATAATCATGGTCTTGTTTGTTCATGGTCCTGGTTGTTATAATCATGGTCGTGGTTGTTGTAATCATAGTTGTGACTGTTATAATCATATTCGTGGATGTTATAATCATGGTCATGGTTGTTATATTTATGGTTGTGGTTGTTATAATCATAGTCGTGGTTGTTATAATCATGGTCGTGGATGTTATAATCATAGTCGTGATTGTTATAATCATGGTCGTGGTTGTTATAATCATGGTCCTGGTTGCTATAATCATATTCGTGGTTGTTATAATCATATTCGTGGTTGTTATAATCATGGACGTGGTTGTTATATTCATAGTCGTGGTTGTTATAATCATAGTCGTGGTTGTTATAATCACCTCTGTGGTTGTTATATTCATGGTCGTGGTTGTTATAATCATGGTCGTTGTTGTTATAATCATGGTCGTGGTTGTTATAAGTATAGTCGTGGTTGTTATAATCATAGTCGTGGTTGTTATAGTCATGATCGTGGTTGTTATATCATAGTCGTGGTTGTTATAATCATAGTCGTGGTTGTTATAATCACCTTTGTGGTTGTTATATTCATGGTCGTGCTTGTTATGATCATGTTCGTGGTTGTTATAATCATGGTCGTGGTTATTATAATCATGGTTGTGGTTGTTATAATCATAGATGTGGTTGCTATAATCATTGTTCGTGATTGTTATAATCACCGTTGTGGTTGTTATATTCATGGTCGGGCTTGTTATAATCATAGTCGTGGTTGTTATAATCATGTTTGTGGTTGTTATAATCATTGTCGTGATTGTTATAATCATGGTCGTGGTTGTTATAAGTATAGTCGTGGTTATGATCATCGTCGTGGTTGTTATAATCATGGTCGTGGTTATTATAATCATGGTCGTGGTTGTTATAATCATGGTCGTGGTTGTTATAATCATGGTCGTGGTTGTTATAATCATATTCGTTGTTTTATAATCATGGTAGTGATTGTTATAATCATGGTCGTGGTTGTTATAATCATATTTGTGGTTGTCATAATCATGGTCGTGGTTGTTATAATCATGGTCGTGGTTGTTATAACCATAGTCGTGGTTGCTATGATCATATTCGTGGTGTTATAATCATTGTCGTGGTTGTTATAATCATGGTCGTGGTTGTTATAATCATAGTCGTGGTTGTTATAATCATGGTCGTGGTTGTTATAATCATGGTCTTGGTTGTTATAATCATAGTCGTGGTTGTTATAATCATCGTCGTGGTTGTTATAATCATAGTCGTGGTTGTTATAATCATGGTCGTGGTTGTTATAATCATTGTCGTGGTTGTTATAATCATAGTCGTGTTGTTATAATCATGGTCGTGGTTGTTATAATCATGGTCGTGTTTGTTATAATCATGGTCGTGGTTGTTATAATCATATTCGTGGTTGTTATAATCATGGTCGTGGTTGTTATAATCATGGTCTGTTTGTTCATGGTCTGGTTGTTATAATCATGGTCGTGGTTGTTGTAATCATAGTTGTTACTGTTATAATCATATTCGTGGATGTTATAATCATGGTCATGGTTGTTATAATTATGGTTGTGGTTGTTATAATCATAGTCGTGGTTGTTATAATCATGGTCGTGGATGTTATAATCATAGTCGTGATTGTTATAATCATGGTCGTGGTTGTTATAATCATGGTCCTGGTTGCTATAATCATATTCGTGGTTGTTATAATCATATTCGTGGTTGTTATAATCATGGTCGTGGTTGTTATATTCATAGTCGTGGTTGTTATAATCATAGTCGTGGTTGTTATAATCACCTCTGTGGTTGTTATAATCATGGTCGTGGTTGTTATAATCATGGTCGTGGTTGTTATAATCATAGTCGTGGTTGTTATAATCATGGTCGTGGTTGTTATAATCATTGTCGTGGTTGTTATGATCATAGTCGTATCTGTTATAATCATGGTCGTGGTTGATATAATCATGGTCGTGTTTGCTATGACCATGGTCGTGGTTGTTATAATCATATTCGTGGTTGCTATAATCATGTTCGTGGTTGTTATAATCATGGTCTTGTTTGTTCATGGTCCTGGTTGTTATAATCATGGTCGTGGTTGTTATAATCATAGTTGTGGCTGTTATAATCATATTCGTGGATGTTATAATCATGGTCGTGGTTGTTATAATCATAGCTGTGGTTGTTATAATCATGGTCGTGGTTGTAATATTCATGGTCATTGTTGTTATAATCATAGTCGTGGTTGTTATAATCATCGCCTTGGTTGTTATAATCATAGTCGTGGTTGTTATAATCATGGTCGTGGTTTTTATAATCATTGTCGTGGTTGTTATGATCATAGTCGTATCTGTTATAATCATGGTCGTGGTTGATATAATCATGGTCGTGTTTGCTATAACCATGGTCGTGGTTGTTATAATCATATTCGTGGTTGCTATAATCATGTTCGTGGTTGTTATAATCATGGTCTTCTTTGTTCATGGTCCTGGTTGTTATAATCATGGTCGTGGTTGTTGTAATCATAGTTGTGACTGTTATAATCATATTCGTGGATGTTATAATCATGGTCATGGTTGTTATATTTATGGTTGTGGTTGTTATAATCATAGTCGTGGTTGTTATAATCATGGTCGTGGATGTTATAATCATAGTCGTGATTGTTATAATCATGGTCGTGGTTGTTATAATCATGGTCCTGGTTGCTATAATCATATTCGTGGTTGTTATAATCATATTCGTGGTTGTTATAATCATGGACGTGGTTGTTATATTCATAGTCGTGGTTGTTATAATCATAGTCGTGGTTGTTATAATCACCTCTGTGGTTGTTATATTCATGGTCGTGGTTGTTATAATCATGGTCGTTGTTGTTATAATCATGGTCGTGGTTGTTATAAGTATAGTCGTGGTTGTTATAATCATAGTCGTGGTTGTTATAGTCATGATCGTGGTTGTTATATCATAGTCGTGGTTGTTATAAGCATAGTCGTGGTTGTTATAATCACCTTTGTGGTTGTTATATTCATGGTCGTGCTTGTTATGATCATGTTCGTGGTTGTTATAATCATGGTCGTGGTTATTATAATCATGGTTGTGGTTGTTATAATCATAGATGTGGTTGCTATAATCATTGTTCGTGATTGTTATAATCACCGTTGTGGTTGTTGTATTCATGGTCGGGCTTGTTATAATCATAGTCGTGGTTGTTATAATCATGTTTGTGGTTGTTATAATCATTGTCGTGATTGTTATAATCATGGTCGTGGTTGTTATAAGTATAGTCGTGGTTATGATCATCGTCGTGGTTGTTATAATCATGGTCGTGGTTATTATAATCATGGTCGTGGTTGTTATAATCATGGTCGTGGTTGTTATAATCATGGTCGTGGTTGTTATAATCATATTCGTTGTTTTATAATCATGGTAGTGATTGTTATAATCATGGTCGTGGTTGTTATAATCATATTTGTGGTTGTCATAATCATGGTCGTGGTTGTTATAATCATGGTCGTGGTTGTTATAACCATAGTCGTGGTTGCTATGATCATAGTTGTGGCTGTTATAATCATATTCGTGGATGTTATAATCATGGTCGTGGTTGTTATAATCATAGCTGTGGTTGTTATAATCATGGTCGTGGTTGTTATATTCATGGTCATTGTTGTTATAATCATAGTCGTGGTTGTTATAATCATCGCCTTGGTTGTTATAATCATAGTCGTGGTTGTTATAATCATGGTCGTGGTTGTTATAATCATTGTCGTGGTTGTTATGATCATAGTCGTATCTGTTATAATCATGGTCGTGGTTGATATAATCATGGTCGTGTTTGTTATAATCATGGTCGTGGTTGTTATAATCATATTCGTGGTTGCTATAATCATGTTCGTGGTTGTTATAATCATGGTCTTGTTTGTTCATGGTCCTGGTTGTTATAATCATGGTCGTGGTTGTTGTAATCATAGTTGTGACTGTTATAATCATATTCGTGGATGTTATAATCATGGTCATGGTTGTTATATTTATGGTTGTGGTTGTTATAATCATAGTCGTGGTTGTTATAATCATGGTCGTGGATGTTATAATCATAGTCGTGATTGTTATAATCATGGTCGTGGTTGTTATAATCATGGTCCTGGTTGCTATAATCATATTCGTGGTTGTTATAATCATATTCGTGGTTGTTATAATCATGGACGTGGTTGTTATATTCATAGTCGTGGTTGTTATAATCATAGTCGTGGTTGTTATAATCACCTCTGTGGTTGTTATAATCATGGTCGTGGTTGTTATAATCATGGTCGTGGTTGTTATAATCATAGTCGTGGTTGTTATAATCATGGTCGTGGTTGTTATAATCATTGTCGTGGTTGTTATGATCATAGTCGTATCTGTTATAATCATGGTCGTGGTTGATATAATCATGGTCGTGTTTGCTATGACCATGGTCGTGGTTGTTATAATCATATTCGTGGTTGCTATAATCATGTTCGTGGTTGTTATAATCATGGTCTTGTTTGTTCATGGTCCTGGTTGTTATAATCATGGTCGTGGTTGTTATAATCATAGTTGTGGCTGTTATAATCATATTCGTGGATGTTATAATCATGGTCGTGGTTGTTATAATCATAGCTGTGGTTGTTATAATCATGGTCGTGGTTGTAATATTCATGGTCATTGTTGTTATAATCATAGTCGTGGTTGTTATAATCATCGCCTTGGTTGTTATAATCATAGTCGTGGTTGTTATAATCATGGTCGTGGTTTTTATAATCATTGTCGTGGTTGTTATGATCATAGTCGTATCTGTTATAATCATGGTCGTGGTTGATATAATCATGGTCGTGTTTGCTATAACCATGGTCGTGGTTGTTATAATCATATTCGTGGTTGCTATAATCATGTTCGTGGTTGTTATAATCATGGTCTTCTTTGTTCATGGTCCTGGTTGTTATAATCATGGTCGTGGTTGTTGTAATCATAGTTGTGACTGTTATAATCATATTCGTGGATGTTATAATCATGGTCATGGTTGTTATATTTATGGTTGTGGTTGTTATAATCATAGTCGTGGTTGTTATAATCATGGTCGTGGATGTTATAATCATAGTCGTGATTGTTATAATCATGGTCGTGGTTGTTATAATCATGGTCCTGGTTGCTATAATCATATTCGTGGTTGTTATAATCATATTCGTGGTTGTTATAATCATGGACGTGGTTGTTATATTCATAGTCGTGGTTGTTATAATCATAGTCGTGGTTGTTATAATCACCTCTGTGGTTGTTATATTCATGGTCGTGGTTGTTATAATCATGGTCGTTGTTGTTATAATCATGGTCGTGGTTGTTATAAGTATAGTCGTGGTTGTTATAATCATAGTCGTGGTTGTTATAGTCATGATCGTGGTTGTTATATCATAGTCGTGGTTGTTATAAGCATAGTCGTGGTTGTTATAATCACCTTTGTGGTTGTTATATTCATGGTCGTGCTTGTTATGATCATGTTCGTGGTTGTTATAATCATGGTCGTGGTTATTATAATCATGGTTGTGGTTGTTATAATCATAGATGTGGTTGCTATAATCATTGTTCGTGATTGTTATAATCACCGTTGTGGTTGTTGTATTCATGGTCGGGCTTGTTATAATCATAGTCGTGGTTGTTATAATCATGTTTGTGGTTGTTATAATCATTGTCGTGATTGTTATAATCATGGTCGTGGTTGTTATAAGTATAGTCGTGGTTATGATCATCGTCGTGGTTGTTATAATCATGGTCGTGGTTATTATAATCATGGTCGTGGTTGTTATAATCATGGTCGTGGTTGTTATAATCATGGTCGTGGTTGTTATAATCATATTCGTTGTTTTATAATCATGGTAGTGATTGTTATAATCATGGTCGTGGTTGTTATAATCATATTTGTGGTTGTCATAATCATGGTCGTGGTTGTTATAATCATGGTCGTGGTTGTTATAACCATAGTCGTGGTTGCTATGATCATAGTTGTGGCTGTTATAATCATATTCGTGGATGTTATAATCATGGTCGTGGTTGTTATAATCATAGCTGTGGTTGTTATAATCATGGTCGTGGTTGTAATATTCATGGTCATTGTTGTTATAATCATAGTCGTGGTTGTTATAATCATCGCCTTGGTTGTTATAATCATAGTCGTGGTTGTTATAATCATGGTCGTGGTTGTTATAATCATTGTCGTGGTTGTTATGATCATAGTCGTATCTGTTATAATCATGGTCGTGGTTGATATAATCATGGTCGTGTTTGCTATAACCATGGTCGTGGTTGTTATAATCATATTCGTGGTTGCTATAATCATGTTCGTGGTTGTTATAATCATGGTCTTGTTTGTTCATGGTCCTGGTTGTTATAATCATGGTCGTGGTTGTTGTAATCATAGTTGTGACTGTTATAATCATATTCGTGGATGTTATAATCATGGTCATGGTTGTTATATTTATGGTTGTGGTTGTTATAATCATAGTCGTGGTTGTTATAATCATGGTCGTGGATGTTATAATCATAGTCGTGATTGTTATAATCATGGTCGTGGTTGTTATAATCATGGTCCTGGTTGCTATAATCATATTCGTGGTTGTTATAATCATATTCGTGGTTGTTATAATCATGGACGTGGTTGTTATATTCATAGTCGTGGTTGTTATAATCATAGTCGTGGTTGTTATAATCACCTCTGTGGTTGTTATATTCATGGTCGTGGTTGTTATAATCATGGTCGTTGTTGTTATAATCATGGTCGTGGTTGTTATAAGTATAGTCGTGGTTGTTATAATCATAGTCGTGGTTGTTATAGTCATGATCGTGGTTGTTATATCATAGTCGTGGTTGTTATAATCATAGTCGTGGTTGTTATAATCAACTTTGTGGTTGTTATATTCATGGTCGTGCTTGTTATGATCATGTTCGTGGTTGTTATAATCATGGTCGTGGTTATTATAATCATGGTTGTGGTTGTTATAATCATAGATGTGGTTGCTATAATCATTGTTCGTGATTGTTATAATCACCGTTGTGGTTGTTATATTCATGGTCGGGCTTGTTATAATCATAGTCGTGGTTGTTATAATCATGTTTGTGGTTGTTATAATCATTGTCGTGATTGTTATAATCATGGTCGTGGTTGTTATAAGTATAGTCGTGGTTATGATCATCGTCGTGGTTGTTATAATCATGGTCGTGGTTATTATAATCATGGTCGTGGTTGTTATAATCATGGTCGTGGTTGTTATAATCATGGTCGTGGTTGTTATAATCATATTCGTTGTTTTATAATCATGGTAGTGATTGTTATAATCATGGTCGTGGTTGTTATAATCATATTTGTGGTTGTCATAATCATGGTCGTGGTTGTTATAATCATGGTCGTGGTTGTTATAACCATAGTCGTGGTTGCTATGATCATAGGCGTAGGTGTTATAATCATTGTCGTGGTTCTTATAATCATGGTCGTGGTTGTTATAATCATGGTCCTGGTTGTTATAATCATGGTCGTGGTTGTTATAATCATGGGCTTGGTTGTTATAATCATAGTCATGGTTGTTATAATCATAGTCGTGGTTGTTATAATCATGGTCGTGAGTGTAATAATCATGGTCGGGGTTGTTATAATCATATTCGTGGTTGTTATAATCATGGTCGTGGTTGTTATAATCATGGTCGTGGTTGTTATAATCATAGTCGTTGTTGTTATAATCATGGTCGTGGTTGTTGTAATCATGGTCGTGGTTGTTATAATCATGGACATGGTTGTTATAATCATGGTCGTGGTTGTTATAATCATGGTGGTTGTTATAATCATATTCGTGGTTGTTATAATCATGGTCTTGGTTGTTATAATCATGGTCGTGGTTGTTATAGTCATAGTCGTGTTTGTTATTATCATAGTCGTGGTTGTTATAATCATGTTCGTAGTTGTTATAATCATGGTCGTGGTTGTTATAATCATGGTCGTGGTTGTTATAATTATAGTCGTGGTTATGATCATAGTCGTGGTTGTTATAATCATAGTCGTGGTTGTTATAATCATAGTCGTGCTTGTTATAATCATGGTCGTGGTTGTTATAATCATGGTCGTGAGTATTATAATCATAGTCGTGGTTGTTAAAATCATGGTCGTGGTTGTTATATTCATGGTGGTGGTCGTTATAATCATAGTCGTGGTTGTTATAATCATGGTCGTGGTTTGTTATAATCATAGTCGTGGTTGTTATGATCATAGTCGTTGTAAGGGCGGAAACGATCTTCCTGCTCGTTACCACTGCTAACTCTCTCGTTTGCTGGTGCGACCAACACTTGGGGGGGTTGGACAGAGGTGAGAACGGCACCGACTACTTGTGTCACCTAGCAGATTCACCTCAGCCGTCATACAGTCACTATCTAGCTACCCCGCTGTTCGTCAAATTCTGGCTGTGATCTCATCATAGGTCCTGGACTCGTGGGCTGTTTTCCCAGACCTGTCAATTCTCTGGACATCAACCACTACCGCTGCTCCCCTCCACTGTTGGTGCACCCGGTGTTTCGTTGACTGTATCAAGACATCGGCCGCTGTCGTTCGAGTGAGGGTGAACGGACGCTTCCCCCTGAGAGTGGATCACTGTGTTCTGGGACCTTCCCCAGGGCCACTGTCGTAGGAAATATCTGTTCATTGTTTGATTATATTGTTTGATTCCCTTAATTGCTGACTCCCATTAATTGTTTGCTTCCCTTTAATTGTTTGCTTCCTTTAATTGTTTGCTTTCCTTAATTATTTGACTCCATTAACTGTTTACTGCATTAATTGTTTGACTCCCGTAATTGTTACTTGATGTTCGTTGAGTGGTGTCAGAGTTTTGCGTTATATTCTTTATAATAAAGAGATGTCAATCTCAAACGGTTGTTTGTTATTCCTCAGAAAACCATGGTCCTTGACATTCCTTTATTAAGATCCTGATTAGTCTGGTAAGGGATTTATATCCCTAAGTCCCAGGCCCTTTACAGTCGTAGGTGTTATAATCATGGTCATGGTTGTTATAATCATAGTCGTTGTTGTTATAATCATGGTCGTGGTTGTTGTAATCATGGTCGTGGTTGTTATAATCATGGACATGGTTGTTATAATCATGGTCGTGAGTGTTATAATCATGGTCGTGGTTGTTATAATCATGGTCGTGGTTATTAGTTACTTTAAGTATCTAGTATACTTTAGGAAGGAATAGAATAAAGGTTAGAATAATTAGTTAAAGAAATATTCGCCATAAGGAGAGGTTAAAATCATAAAAAAAAACTATTATGAATCACCGATGATCATTCCGAGATAAATTGTATTATGAAGAGAAGTGACCTTGATTCTGGTTAGATTAGTCATCACCTGTGTTAAGTAATCATAGTCATCATCTACGTTAGTCAGTTTTAGGCCCATCTCACATGACTGACCGATCATGGATGCTCTTTCCGCGCAAGGGTGTTAGTTTTCAATGCGTCTTATTATTTACGCAGCTATGGTCAATTTGGTGTTATTCTTGTTTATAAATGCGTTCTAATCTGTCTCAAGTCTATCCGTCCTGCCTATTGCCATCCCAACTGTCTGTTCGTCTGTGTGGTGTTTAACTGTTAGCCCGTCTGTACTCTTTGTGTAGTCAAATCTGTCAGTGTTATCCGTTGTTGGCGTGTGTCTGCCTGTTTGTCGAATGTAAACCAGTCAGTCATCTGTCTGTCTGTCTGTCTGTCTGTCATGTTAGTTGCCATATTGTCTAATTGCGCATGTATAAATCTGTCTATTTTTGTCAACCTCCTGTCTGTTTCACTGTCTATATTCACCCTGCGTAGTCATGTCTGTCTGTCTGTATGTATGTGTCTATTGTCTTTGTCTTTCATAAGTCTGTCTATCAGTCTGTCTTTCTGTGTGTCCTTGAATATGTCTGTATTATGTCTTTTGTTTGTCCGCTTCTCTCTCTCTCCATTTTTATCCGTACACTACTCATCATATTTAGCACTTTGTCTTCCTTATTAAACAGGTGATCTTAATATGGTATTCTGGGAACTTTAAAAAACACATCCCTCCATTCATACCTCCACCTCTCACTATCCCTCTCTCCCATCTCCTTTCCTCGCTCGCCTCTTAAGGATAATAATGTTTCTTCTCCTTCTCTTCTCCCTTTCTATCTTCTCCGTGCATTCCTGTTATTATCTTTTTATCCCTTCTCCTCTATGTACAGTCAGCCACAGGAATAAGGATACACTGTAGCCTCGTAAAGTCCGAAAATGCTCTGGTAACGTTGAAACTGCGCATCCAGACACATGATGAAACTCAGCTCCCCCCACCTGTTATCTCTAATTATTTTCTGTTTCCCCTTCTTTATTCTTCTATTTACTCATCTTCCTTCCTTTACTAATCCAAACAACATTAAAAAAAAGTAGGCTAAGAGAAAAGGTGGGACGAGGAGGAGGGAGTCGTACGATAGCTGCAATCGTCCTGCCGGCTGACAGCATACAGCGACATCTTTTGCCAGTGTAAATAAAGTCGTTAATTAATGCCTTCCTAAAGAAACCATCGACATGGGACCAGGTTTGTTCTACTCTACGAATTTTTTGCGATTTTTCCACCAAGTTTGATGAAAAACGATTGTGCCGTTTTGGCTGCCCAGAACAGACAGACAGACAGACAGACGCCTAGTGCTATAGTATATTAGATGCTAGGTATTTGGGAGTAAGCATTGACCTTATGCCTCGGCTGCTCGCCAATTAATTGCCTGGTTTGTGTGTTTCTGGATGTGGGGTGGGGGAGGGAAGCACCAAGCGACATTGCCAGTTAAGAATTTCGAAGCCACCAGTCTGTGTGGCTCATAAGTGATATGGACTGCACTTGACAGTTACAACATCTTCCACCAGAAGTCCTTTGCCCACTGAGGCAACTAAAGCTCCCGTCTTGACGACATCTGCTGGGAATGCTGCTGATGGTGTTGTACACAAGTCAATACAGCAGGCGATAAAATCCAGTTCCTGCCACTTTCATCCTGAATGTCATTTAGCTACAAGGTGGAAGAGTATCAATCCCTGACTCGATCTCAACAGATTATTTACATGAGACTGCGCCTAGGGTACAAGTTCCTATGGGAGTACATTGGCAACCCTGAGCCTGGCCTCACTGTTTGTAAACTTTGTGGCCAACCCGACTCTCACACCCTCTCTCACTACATCCTCACTCGCCCTATGACCTCCTCCTACAGGTCCCCAGCCGTTACAAACACTCTTCCCTCCCTAACCAGATATCCCTCCTCCTAGTGATAGACATGGCACCTGACATTATTAGGGACCTGCCACACTTTGCCATAAACAGATGAAATGTACCGGGAACTTTACCCCCACACACTCATAATTCTGCTTAATGTAACTTGCTGACAAAACCTATGACCCTTGAGGCTTCTACGCCCTTAATGCACTAGTCAAAAAGGCAAGCATGAACTCAGCATGCTTCCCAGATAGGCACTGTAAACACTTCTGCACTTCACCTTGTGCAGGATGTAAGGGAGTGCCTAATAAACTAGCCCCCTCGGGGGCAATCTAAAAAAAAATCTACAAGGTGGAGTTTCATGGAGTGACTCCTTAACCAATTGCTTCTGTGTGATTTACTTCCCCGTGCCCCCTCGAGGCTGTTATTGCTTGAACATCCGAGTTAAAGAATGGATGTGAAGTTTGCATTGTGTAATGTCACGGGAACCTGCTTCTTATTTATATCTAAATTTATATAAGATCTATGGTCCATTCCTTCTCTCTATTAATACTGTGAAGGTTTTCCTGAGTTATTACATCATCATTCCGACCAAGTGGTGCTGCAGCCAGGGCTTGAGTTACCAGGTCTTGTACACTCGGAAACCATAATCTCTTGCCCACCTGGGTCAGTGCTGGAGGTTCGTACAGTGTCCTTTCTGGACCAGGGCCCACTCTAACTATCACGAGGCAACACACGCAAGAACACACACAATCATAGTACCGCTGTATAGATGATATTATGTATAAATATTGTATATGGCAGTTTATACTCTGCATTATCTTCATTATATATGAACACGAAGAAAAATTACCATAGGTTGTAGTTACGAAAGTATGAATGGAAATAAACACTTCCAAACCACCCAGTGAATCCACACAACGTTTACAGCGCTTGCGTGTGTGAGTGCCAGACCACGATGATTCCACCACACCCCATCTATATCTTTTATTATTATTATTAGAGCATCAAGATTGTTTTGTAGGCATGACTATTGGTTAATTGAAACCCCAAAAATATTTTTCACATTTATTATGCATAAACATTGTAAACATATCTATGTGATTATTGTAGTATATAACATATATTTAATGTCTGGACAGATTACCAAGAGTTATGCATATTAATGCATAGATTTGTAAGCATATTTATGTGAAGTGACGTAAAACCACATAGTAAAATACCTGGACAAATTCCCGAGAGTTAGGAAACGAAGTCTATGTGGCCCCAACGAGGTTACACCAGAGAGCTAACTCCCCCGCCACCCCCTAAAAGGCACCGTCGTGGTCGGAGATTTAATTCTTAACCACATGATCCTGAGGCAAGACTACTACCACTGAAACACCTCGTGCCCGGAGGTTAATACCGTGTCCAACCTCCATTTGCTACTAAAACCTCTTGCAATCTGGTGGGCATGAAATCTACCAGATTGCTGCAGATGTTCGGCCTCCTCCTTATTCCCTCCAACACATTATGTGCGTGTCTCCTCACTGCCTCCCTCGTTTTCTCCTCAACATCTCATTCAACAACCATATGCGCCCATAGATTTTCTATTGGATTACAATCGGCTCCTTTAGGGGACCAGTCCAATAGAATAATCTGCTGGTGCGCCTCAAACCAACGCTTGACTGCCCGACTTGTATGTATTGGACTTCGGTCTTGCACCATACATATAGGCTGTGGGTCTGGGATGGCATATGCTCGCACCGATGGTAGAAAGGATGTCTCTAGAATGTTTATATACTGGTCTGCATTCATGTGTCCCTCAATGTCCGTCAGTTCACCAACACCTCCCCACCATATCCATCCATGCATGGAGGTTGTCACACGACCGCTTGTTGGTGTCTCAAGTATGTGTCTTCGAGCATATCTTGTATTACGTAATCGCCAAAACTGACAACCGACTGCTGCGACAGATGAAAAACATTTTTCATCAGTGAAAATGATGGACCACCAAAAATCGACTCCCACATCCGCATACGCCTCAGTAAACCTTTTACGTGCTTTTCTGTGTGCCTCTGTTAAGGTTTCTGAAGGTTCCAAGTGTTCCCTCAAGAAGGAAGTGATGGGTAGGGAAACACCGGGTAATACTGAAGTCCATATATTAACGGATAGGAGAGATACAAGTCGTGAGCAGCGTGCGCTTGAAGTGCCATGCACGACCCACGGAGTAAGACTGAGGCTGCATTGCCATATGTCAGCCTCTGGGCAATGTTGCCACATAACACGTGCATTGTTGCCATGTAATTACATACATAGATGCTACTCGGCACAGTAGCTTATATAGAAGGTTGCTACTCAGCACAGTAGCTTAGATACATAACCTAGATCTCCCTCCCCCCCCCCCCCTCACGCTCATAGTCTTTGTCTTGAGCGGACTTCTTAGTCCTAAGTTGCTCTGAGCGTCGAAGTGCACTGTGGGGCGGTTCCTCGTGAGGTGTAGGGGACTCGTCCTCGGTCAGGGGGCCAGCAGCAGGGGGTGGGACTGGCCGGAGGAAGCGGCGGTTCCTCCACCAGACGCGGCCGCTCGGCATCCTGACCTTGTAGTCCCGCGACCGGCCGACGCCCATCACTATGCCCACCTTGTCCCAACGTGTCGTCGTCGTGTCCTGGACGTGGACAAGGGCACCAATCTCCAGCGGCTGAAGAGGGCGGGCATGGTCGTCATACCGAGCCTTGGCGTCCTGGGCACGTGTAGCGGCGCGGCGGTCGCAGCTCTCGGCTCTGGTCTGCCACTCCTTCACAAAGGCCTTGACGTGTGCAGGAATGCAAAAGCGGAGAGGGTGACCATACAGGATCTGGGCAGGGGAGCGTCCTGTGTGGGTGGGAGTATTACGTAACTCCAGGAGTCCTTTGTCAAACGCCTCACAGTCTATGTTGCCTGAAGGGGCCACCTTGAGGATGAGGTGCTTGACTGTCTTGACCGCAGCCGCAGCGTGGCCGTTTGACTGTGGGTAGTGGGATGTTGACACGATGTGGCGGACTCCCCAACGCTCCAGGAATCCTGTGAAGTCCCGGCTGGTGAACTGTGGCCCACCGTCCATTCGCAGACGTACGGGGATGCCCAGGTCACAAAAGAGGTGCCGGAAGTGGCGAATGGTGGCCACGGACGTCGCGTCCGAGCCACAGATTACCACCACAGGCCAGCCAGAGAGTCGGTCGGCGACAACTAGGAAATGTTTCCCAGCTGTGCTGAATAACTCAGCCGACACGGACTCGAAGGGCCTGGTGGGTTCGTCGTCGCACAAGAGGGGCTCCTGCTGTTGACTGGGCTCCATGATTTGGCACGGCTCACAGGCACGGACCGTATTGACGATATCCGCGTCAATGTCGGGCCAGTACACAGCCTGCCTTGCGCGGCGCTTGGTGGCCTCTGCTCCACGATGGCTGTCGTGTAAGCGGGCCAGAACGCGACGACGGAGAGCTGCAGGGTCGACCACACGGGCACCGTACAGGACGAGGTCCCCATCTGCATAGAGGTCCTCACGTATCTTCCAATACGGGTGTAGGGCGTTGTGGAGGTCAAAACGGTCGCGAGGGAACCCAGTCCTCACACTCTCCAAGAGCTGAGTGTAGGAGGGGTCGTCTCGTGCCGCGGTCCGTAGTTCCTCAAGGGCCAGATCGCTGTCGGGTGGCGACACTGAGGCCTGGGTGCTGGCGAGGGACTGTACGGCCTGCAAAGTGACGATGTTGCTGGCTGAGAAACCGGCCTCGGTGCTGAGCATCTCGTCTTCAGGTGTCAGACCGCTAACTGGGGAGCGGGAGAGGGCATCCGGGATGCACAACTCCTTACCTGCGCGCCAAGCCGCTGTGAAGACAAAGGCCAAAATCTTCTCCTTCAGGCGCTGGAGGCTGGGATCCTTGATGGCGTCCAGCGAATAGTGGTTAAGAATGGGGACCAAGGGCCTGTGGTCTGTGATGAGGTCGAAGTGCTGTAGGCCAATCAAGTAAAACTTGCACTTCGATGAGGCCCATACCACTGCCAGCAGCACCAGCGATGGTAGCATAGCGAGACTCAGCATCGGTGAGGAAGCGAGAGCCACACTGTACGAGCCGGTACTTTCCTCCACCGTGATCCTGGAGAAGGGCGTAACCAACCCCGTACAGGCGCGAGCCGTCTGTCTGGAGGACGGTGGGGAGCGCTAGGTCGAAAGTAGCGAGGATAGGTGGACTAGACAGGGCCTCCTTCACCTTATAAAAGGCGAGGTCGTGGTCAGGGGTACACGTGAAAGTCCTCTTGGGGCTCATCAGGGGGCGGAGAGGCCCGGCAGCGGCGGAGATGTCAGGAGAAAATTCTGCCAGCTGGTTTACCAGGCTTAGACAAGTCGGTAGTAATCCGCACTCCACCGTTAGTCTTAGCCAAGGCGACTAGAGGGTGGCACCAAGGGGACGGGTCGTCACCAACGGGTACGATGACACCCTGGGCCACCATGGAATCCAGTTCCTTTTTGACTGAATCCCTGAAGGCGAGAGGGATCAACCGGGGAGTGTGTATGGCAAACGGCTGCGCATCTTCCCACAGGTGTATCCTCATAGGCGGGTCCGCCATAGCCTTCAGTGGCGTGGTCCGTAGGGCCTCCTTCGTCACCAGCACTTCCGAGTACTCCTTCAGGAAGTAGGCCTTTGCGGCTGAAGGAGACGTCTCGCTGTGAAGAGGAAGCAGCCGTGACTTGGGTGGAGGCAGGACGGGAGTGGACGCGGGTTCTGGGCAGCTCTGTGCCGCAGCGCCAGGCGCATCGGTCGTTGACTCACACACCCTGCTGGCGGTGTACCGAGCAGCTGGGATCTGCTCGGGAAAGTCTCTAGGCACCACGCCTAACTCCTTGCAGTGCTCCCACGGCACCAAGGGTGTAGGGCGAGCAGGCTGCACGTCCATCCATCCGTGACACGACCTGTCTCCGTAGGTGATCTCCGCTTGAAAGGAGCCCACAGCGTCCTGCATCTGGGAACTGTCCGCATTGTAGTACAGCAGCTGCGGCGGTGGTTCCAGGTCGCGTTTGGTGAGGCCCAGTTTCTGGAGGTGCTTCAGGCCTATCACCGTAGCATCAGCGCCGGTGTCAGGTATCACCTCGATGTGACCCGACACATCACACACATCACCGTGTGTGACGGCGACGCGGATGGTAGGGGAAGGGGTAGCCCTGGGGCGTGTGGTCGATTCCACCCTTCTGATGTGACTCAGCTGCTGCTTGGGGCTGCGTGGGCCATCTGAAGGGGGCTGCGTGCAAACCACCCCAAGGGAAGTGCGCTGCTTTCTTCCTCGTGTCGGGCTTTTGGGCTTGGGTTGGCGGCAGCACTTGTCGTAGTGTCCATAGCGACCGCAGGCCTGACACTTGTGGCCTCGTGCAGGGCACCTGTCTGTGTTAGACCAGTGGCCCTTACGGTCACATCCACGACACAGTGCGTCGGCGGCCGGGCATATCTTGGGGCCATGCTGCTTTCCACAGCTGCCACAGGAAGCACTAGGCGGAGGCGTGGAAGAACGTGCGGCAGCCTTCACGTTGTTGGCCGCCTTCTTATCCTTCTTGTACTGTGAGATAGCTCTCACAGCAGGTGGGGCCCGTAAGGCAGAGGTGGCGGACTTGGCGGCCTCGTATGACCGACATTCAGTCACTACCACCTGGAGTGTGGAGGAAGCGTCCAGGGGGATGAGTCGCTGCACCAACACTTCTTGCCTGACACCTGTCAAGATCCCGTGCTTGATCCAGACTTCCTCACATTCCTGGCTGTGCCCCTTGCAGACATCGAACTCCTCGGACATTCTCTTTAAACGTACAAAAAATTCCTCAATGGATTCATTCTTTGCCTGCTTGCAGCTGGCGACGCAAAGCCTTGTTATGCCGACCTTTAACATGCTCCTGTAAAAGGTCGAGCACATCCGTCACTGAAGGCGTAGAATCGGGAGGCACTTGCAACGTGTGCTCCAAAACCCTCTGGGTCTCCAGCGACAAACACATCCACAGTTGGATGAGCTGTTTGTTTGGAGGCATGCTATCAAGGTCAACCATCGTGGAGTAATCTGTCCACAGCCGCCTCCACTCACGAAAAAGCTGAAATGTGACGTCTGGTGAGAGGGCGAGTGGGGGTTGAACAGATGCCTTGGGAGCTGTTGGAGTAGCAAGAGTACCTGGAGGACGCTGGTGTGGTGGAGGAGGGAGGGTACTGGCGCCTTGGTGCGCGCTACCTGTGAGTGAGGGAGGGTGGGTTAGCACCAGGGTCGCCAATATTGCATCAAAGCGCGCCTTTTCCTCCTCTCTTCGTATCTCCTCCCTCTGAAATTCCATCTCTCTGCGTCTCTCGTCCCTGTCGTCCATCCACCTCAGATTTGTGGCAATGTCCGTCGCTGGAGGTGAAGGATGAGAGGCAGTGGGCGCAGAAGCTCCATCTGCGCCCGGTAGAGGGGAAGGTGGGGAGTCGTGTCTCCCATCTTGACGTTGTCCCCTCTTACCGCCCATCTTAGTATGATTGAACTGCGCTGTTTAGTATATAAAGTGGCGACTCATCAGCTCGAACCACATATATATGACGTAAACAGCGCAGAAATAACGCATAGAGTCCACTGTTCTGTCCGTGAGTGCGTGAGTGTGTGTGTGTGTGTGTGTGTGTCTGAGAGAGCAAATCGTAGTAGCCTCTTTGGCGCCACCCGGGTAGAGCCGCCGCGGAAGTAAAAACGATAGTGTCTCCCCGGATGTCACACGAGAAAGGTGTACGCCTGCGTGCTCCGTTGGTACCACAAAAAACAGGCCAATGCTCAACTCTCGATACACTAATACACTGACACTAACACTGCCACCGTCACTAAAACGCACTGTGACGGCGCAACACTGCACGTCGCCGTGAAACACAACGCACTAGAGTAGACACGCACATCACCGGCAGACGTAACTGTCGGCATTGTTCACAATACTTGTAAGTCCACAAATCCCGCTCACTGCGCCATGAAGGTTCCAAGTGTTCCCTGAAGAAGGCAGTGCTGGGTAGGGAAACACAGGGTAACACTGAAGTCCATTTATTAACGGATAGGAGAGATACAAGTAGTGAGCAGCGTGAGCATGAAGTGCCATGCACGATCCACGGAGTCAGACTGAGGCTGCATTGCCATATGGCAGCCTCGGGGCACTGCTGCCACATAACACTTGCATTGTTGCCACGTAATTATATACATAGATGCTACTCGGCACAGTAGCTTAGATACATAACCTACAGTTTCCTTACATGCTGGGATGAAACATTGTATGCCAGTCTCCCGTATTCGCCTCCTGGTAGTTATGTGGTGACACTGAACTCCTGTTTCCCTCATTATATGCACGGCAGTTGACAGTGGTTCTCGCTCTGCTGCCCTTTGAATCTGTTGATCTGCCCCTGGTGTGGTAACTCTTGGTCTTCCTGGTTCGGGCATGGTGAGCACGTGACCCTCCTCTTCATATCTTCTCACCCAAAGCCTAACTGTATCCCTGGAGATACCAAGAAGGCGACTAATCTCCAGTATCCCCTTCCCTGCCTCGTGATATCCAATAATCTTGCAACGACTCGTTATCACATCAGGTAGATTAGCTCTCGTCCGGGGTGGCCTCACATGACGTTGTGGCTGAACCTTCATAACTGTGAAAATAATAGGATAAGGCATTAGTGCATTGGGCCTTTTGCATACATCATTAATGAAAAATCAACATATTATAGGATAAAGAGTAACCATCATTATGCGGGTGAAGGATGACAGCGAAACAAGACGAAGTGTTGTCAAACTATTACTTTACAGCCTTATTGATCTAACAGTCATTATCAGTGGAATAGGCAACATGATGATTGTTAAATAACGTGTCCAGTCTCAGATAGTGTTATCACATGTTACATATCCACAAAGTTTTATTAATGGGGCCATTGGTGGGTAACCCATAATTCGTCAGCTAATGCTTGTTTCCCCTCATTACGTCTGTCACATGTTCTCAGTACGAGGCATTATGTTTTATATCATATTCTCATGTCTCAGGAACACCCCCTTACGTAATGAATGGTATTTATGAAACAGCCTATGTATTTAGGGAATCCGTTCTTCTCACCAGTCATTAGGTGAGATGATACAGGATGAGTTGCTGGGAGGATGGTTGGTAGTCCTGTTGAACTGGCAGGTAGACAAAATAGAAAACTCACAGCCAAACTGTAAGAAAACCCATGGACAATGAGACATTAGTAAAATATACTAGGTCATTTTAGCGCGTGCACACGCATTATATACAGGCCTATTGGTCCTTGGGAGGCTGTTTGGTTTTGCTGTGCTAACTAGTTTGCTAGGGTGAGGGATGTATATATATATATATATATATATATATATATATATATATATATAACTCTTCTCAACAAATGCAAGGATGAATTATACGACTTACCCTTTGAGCAACCGTGTCCACACTGATACGGCAGGCCTCCCTACACACGACGTCAGGTCTGTCATTCCTATGTGCTTCGGTTCTTCATTTCGTAACTCCAGTGTGTGGTGCTATCCGTCACGTCCAATGGTCAAACGAGATTGTTTACTGTTTGCAATAAAATGCAATATTACGGTATATTAATATAGATTCTCCTCCATGTATTAATACTATGACTAGTTACCAAGATGCAGAGCACGATGAACATAACATGATAATGATAGTGAAGCTTGGAAGGGTTCATATCATGACTTGTGTGTTCGTGCGTATGTTGCCCCGTGAGAGTTACCATGGGCTTCCATGTGCCCAGGTGGGATGGTCAAAGTATTACACTATAAGTGTGTCAAATGAGGAGTAACTGATCCACATGTAATTTAAGGTTTTTGAAATATGTAGTTAAATTAAACACGATTTTTCATATAGTTATGCGAATGAAGGGAAAATAATAGATATAGATGGGGTGTGGTGGAAACATTGTGGTCTGTCACCCACACACACAAGCTCTGTAAACGTTGTGTAGATTCACTGGGTGGTTTGGAAGTGTTTATTTCCATTCATACTTTCGTAACTACAACCTATGGTAATTTTTATTCTTGTTCATATATAATGAAGATTATGCAGAGTATAAAATGCCATATACAATACTTATATATAATGTCATCCATACAGCCGTACTATGACTGTGTGTATTCGTGCGTGTGTTGCCTCGTGATAGTTAGAGTGGGCCCCCGTCCAGAAAGGACACTGTACTAACCTCCAGCACCGACCCAGGTGGGCTAGAGAATATGGTTTCCGATTGTGCCTGTTATTTGTAAATATATGTAAATAAGGTAAATTTACCAGGTGTTTCTGTTAGTCTTTGTCGCCCAGAATTTTATTCATCAGCAATGACTAAATGTCTTGGGAATACCTAAAGAGAAGCTTATGAAGTATATCCTCCTACAAACTAGCATTACTAATATCAATTTTATCCAGCCCTGTGACTTTTGGGGTGTGTGCATAGACACATTGGGTTATCATAGTAATAAGTATTACAATTATGCAATATGGTCATATTTCTAGGGTGATCATTATTTTTATTTTTATTTTTTTTACTTTAGTGTGGAAAGACCAACCCGTTCGCTGGCAAAGAGAATGTCTGCTATGTAGAATTCCACCAGAAAAGCTTTAATTGGCCGAAAAAAACAGATTGGCAATGTTGTCACCCCATTATATTAGCGCTGTCTATTAGACAGTAGCACTTATATAAATACGGGTTAATGCATTTGTGTTATATAATTATATCACTCCCTGTAATTTTCCATAAGCTCTGAGGAGTGGACTCACTAGCAGTATCTATTCAACACTCACGATAAAGCGAGTACAAAACCCCACAGACACACTTCCCCAGTGTGATTATAGCAGGAAAAGATGGACGATCGTGCCAGCAATTTTAACAGGTATTCTCCATTTTAAGAATGAAGAAATTACCAGAGCCACTGTTAGCTTACCTGACGTGTACACGGGGACTGACGTAGTCTGTCGTACGGAAACATGCAAGGTTATAGGTCTAGCATGAGATTCTACATTGAGTAAGATTTGTCCTTGTGATTTAACAGATGTCCTAGTTCTCAACAGAACAAGCGCTCTCAGAATATTGAAAGAGGGTTGTTATTTGTGTGATTTCCTAGTCTATCATAATCATGTTGAACAACAGCCTTGGCAATTGCCAATTGGTAATATTTCACCTTCAATTAAACAAACCAGACTGGAGAGGATAGATCAAATATCACCACATGTTAAGGTAATTGATCACCCTCAAGGCAAGATTAGACTCCTAGAGTTGCTTGCCACCATAGAAACATTGTAGTTTTACCAGGGGAACAGCTAGGTCATAAAAATTTAACCTCACATCACATATCCCTAAAACCGGGAACAAACCCAATTTATATACCAGCTTACCGACTACCTCACAGCCAACACGCTGTACTTCAGGACATGGTTCAGGATATGTTAGATCAGGAAGTTATCGCACATTTAAAATCTCCTTTCAATATTCCTTTGTTTAAGTCCCTAAGAAAGATTGAGGTTGGTGTCCAGTTATTGATTTTAGGGGTGTCAATGAAAATACTATCCCATATAGGTAATCCAATGCCTGTCTTGAGTGATATATTACAATCTTTAGGCAAGGAAAATGCCGTGTTTAGCAACCTTGATCTGCTTAGCGGATATTGGCAAATTCCTCTTGACGAGAAGTCTCGAGAGATTTCTGCTTTTGGTACGCCTTTGGGCCATTTTGAATTTCTGCAGATGCCAATCAGTCTCAGAAACGCCCCACTGACTTTTCAGGATGATCAACACCTTGTTTGCTGGTTTAATAGGTACCTCATTATGTGCCGACCTATATGATCTTATTGTCGTCAGTAAGGATGTAGATAGCCATATTGCCAAATTTCTTGAAGTTTTCCCAAAACTTTCTACAGCAGGACTCAAATTCAAACTTTCTAAATGCGAATTTTTAAAATCCAGAATAAAATTCCTTGGTCATGTAGTTGACGGAGATGGAATTCATACAGTTAAGGCCAAAGTCGCAGCTGTAACACAGTTCCCACGTCCTACAAATATTGATAAGGTACGTAGTTTTCTTAGTTTGTCTGGATATTATCGTTCTTTTATGAAGGGCTATGCAACGATATCTTCACCCTTGACTAAGCTACTTAGGAAGGATGCAACTTTTATCTGGAATGCAGAACAAGAGAATAGTTTTATTGCATTGAAGAACGCACTTGCCAATGCACCTGTTTTAGCATTTCCTGACTACATTCAACCATTTACTCTGTGTACTGACGCCTCGGAACAAGGACTTGGCGCTGTACCAATACAGCGGGACACGAGGAAATCATCGAGTGACTGCTTTTGCCAGTCGTAAACTTAATGATTCCGAAACGTGGAATTCAGTCACGCATCTAGGCGTTAGCTGTTGTTTGGGTCCTGAAGAAGTTTAAAGACTTAATTTTTGGTTACAAAATAACCGTCCACACGGATCACTTGCCAGTGACAGCGCTGTCCTACGGGAAAAATTTTTCAGGCAGACTAGCACGCTGGAATCTGACCATTCAAGAGTTCGAACCCGTCTTCGAGTACTTATCGGGACGTGCGAATGTAGTCGCAGACGCTTTGTCCAGAAACATAGCACCAGTGACGCCTGTATCTTCGTTCTCACACTTGCGTTTAAAAGAGGAACAACGAGTTGATCCATTGTGGTCTGCTGTTATTTTTGCTCTAGAGTAGGGGGAGGAGGGTAATCTTCCAAAGTTACCACTTCCGTTCAATCAATTTGAACTACGACAAGATATACTCCATCGCTCCAAGCAGACAACTGAGGGTATTGTTAAGTGTCTGGCATGCTCTCAGCATAAAGGTACTACAATGTCACCGGCTCCAATTCTACCATATCTTACACTAGAACGTCCATTTGAGTTTGACAGTGGCCATTGACTTGTTACAACTTCCGAGGAGTCATCAAGGATCCTCGTACGTTCTAGTGTGTGTGTAGAATATTTTTCTTGATTTGTAATTTTAGTCCCACTGAAGGATAAAACAGCCGATTCTGTGGCTTATGCCCTCATTATGCATCTTATATGTCCTTTTACTACTCCCAAGGTTCTTCTCTCCGACAACGGATTAAAATTCAAGAATCAGCTTGAAGCGCAAATTTATTTTCAGTATGGTATCCAACAAAGTTTATCACAGCCAACCATCCACAGGCTAATGGCCTTGTTGAAATAACCAATCGCAAAATCCTAGAGATTCTGCGTGTAATATTGAATCAAATGTACTATGCATGGGAAGATTGGTTACCGCATGTCGTCGATCAACGGTTCTACAGGCAAATCACCCTCCTTTATTGTTTATGGCATAAACAAACGTCTGCCGTATGACGTACTTACAAACAAGCCATGCCCTGTCTATAATGTGGACGATTTCGCTACCAACCCAATCAGCGTTTTCGCGGATATTCATGGGCAAGTACGGGAACATTTAGCAGCGTCACGCGCTGAAGTGATTCACAAGCAACATAAACAAGCTTGTCATTCTAAAAATAGGCGACGCTGTTATGGTGCGAAAACCTAAACGAAAGTCCAAACATTCATCCAAGTTTGAAGGTCCATCTCCCTTATCTCCAAAAAAGCAGGCAACAAATTAAAATTGTTTAACCCAAAGTCACAAAATTCAGATGTAGTATATGCGGAGAGACTTAAAAGGAGCCACCCAGATTTATTCCCCAGGAATGGTAATGTTGTCACAGACATCGATGTCCCACGCACAACTGTTGAAACAGTAAACACGCCAAGTACACCCAGTGTACCTAATACTTATTGTTTAAAACTACGCTCTGCGAAATAATATTAATATGCATCAAGCTTTGAAAGAATGGTTTGGATCATCTTATTAATACTCTTACTCGTTTGTGGCACCACCATGTTGACGGATACCTTCACGGAAGTCCTCAAACCAGGCGCACTTGCTGCACCTATGGGAGGAGTTCTCATCGTAGAAGACGTCGTGAATATAAAGTATGAGCTGCACGGACTGCACAAGCTTCCGCGCCAGATGGAGTGTATTGATGCTCAACTCCAGACAGCTATGGGCGTCCTTGATGATCCACGTAAAAATCCAAACATTTCTACAATGGTATCACAAACTGTAATTCTTCAGCTACTTCGTCTCAAGACCCTTCCCAAGAATACCGTCGCAGCTGGACGCTCTATTCCTTCATCTGAAGATGATCTTGCGAAGAAGGTGCGCTCTCAAACGCGAAGAAAGCTAGGATTGTTAAATTTTGTAGGTCTTATACAAAGCACTCTGTTTGGCACAGCGACTGCCGAAGATGTAGTAAAATTAGAAGACCGTATGAACATTGTCAACCAAACTGTACTTAAACAAAATCGCGCTATAACCCCAACTTTCCATGCAATCATTTCTTTGGAGTCAAAGGTTAACCTGATTATTTCTGAGTCGAATCATTTGTCTAAAATCGTTTATAGTGTAATGAATTCAGCTCTTACACTGGAATGGCTCATTTCTTTTTCCGAGTTTCTACATGCTGCGGAAACTTCAGCTCAAGCTTTATTTGATAACAAAAACGAACTAATCGCAAGTATTGTAGGTGCAGGGTTAGGACGTGTGGATGCACAGCTTGTGCCTGTGAAGATTCTTTTTGAAACCTTACAAATAGCCCAAGACTAATTAATTATCATTTAACTCCTATTTTCACAGAGCATGAGGTCGAATACTATTACCCTCTGTTAGAGTCAACTCTCACTCACAATACTATCCTTATCCACATACCTATACTAGGGCAACGCAAATTTAATGCATGGCATTTAGAACCCTTCCCTTTATATTCTAATGACACACTGTTTACTCTGGATAAACCAACCGAAATTTTGTTAATTGGTGAAGACTACTCTTTGTTAACAGTGGATGATCATAGGCTCTTATCACGGTGTAAGTCGTCATATTTATATTTACATGTATACCCAGCCTATACGTTCGCGTTCATTAATGCTGCAAAAGGAATATGTGACTTGGTAATCATAGAAACTAACGTTCGCACAGCGCAAAAACAATGTAGCTATATATCGATTTCCCAATAAACTGTGTTTCATGCACATCTACAAAATGTGCAGTATTTTTTCTTCCCTGAAGAAACAAATGTCATTTTACTGTGTCATGATGGTGGTAAACAATTAGTTGTGAAACATTATAAAGCTCCGGATTACTGCGAAATAACCTGTAGTTTGTTGAAAACTTTGCCTTCCCAGTATTATTTTGCATTGAATTTAAATCTCACTTCAGATTTGATTCCTTTGTATCAGGTTCCAAATTTAACTCTTAGTGAAGTCAATATTGTGTCAGATAAGTTAAAAGTTATTTATTATCTGAAAGAGTCACAATTTACTAATCTAGAAGATCACCTGCCGTTTTATTTTTCACAGGGATTTGCTATACCCAGTTTAACTATTCCCACTATTGTGTTAATATTGGCAGTGATATTTCTGTTTGTTATTATAAGTCAGCATCTTCCAAGTTTACCATTGTACATAATATACTCTCCCGTAAGGCACTTCAGACTAGAACTTCAGTAACTGCTCAACCCCAGGTTACAGTTTCTCCTTTAGTTTTTAGCATGGGTAGGTATATGTATAGGGTTTTTCTGTGAGACTAGTTAATTCCTCGTAGAATCTCGGAAGGTGGTGATGGAGTGATGTATTACCCCTGTCTTTTAGACAGTAGCACTTATATAAATACGGGTTAATACATTTGTGTTATATAATTATATCACTCCCAGTAATTTTCCATAAGCTGTGGGGTATTTTCCACCATCAAGGCGTGTCTCCAGTATATCATAAGTCACCTCTCTTGGAGCGGACTCACTAGCAGTATCTAATCGACCACTCACGATAATCGGACGTCGAACCAAGGCTTAGCCCAGTTAAGCATTGTCCTCCTCTGGCATTCACAGGTTTTAGTGTTAATTACGGTATTCTCCTTATTGAAATGTACAAACTTAATTTTGTAAATAAATGGAGAAAAGACCATTTGGGTTTTGACAACTTAACCCACAAAATAGACAGTTCCAAGGCTGTAATATGACAGCTGCAAAAGCTGTTATACCAGTAATATCTAATTGGATTCTTAACACACCAGACAGATTAATGTTTGTAGGTCTTACTGGCCACTTATTAGGAGGATACTGTTGCTTTAATTCAATGAATGGCGATAATGGGATGCTGTAACATTTGCACAGACTCCCTTATCAATGTCTAGAGATAACTGATTGTTACCTATCCACATTGGTACAGTCAACACCTCCACCTTGTTTAATGTGGCATATAATGTACCAATCATGGATGCGTTGTGTTGATCCTTTAAATTTATCCCAGATCTCGTTGCTGGACGTGCCTAACTTCTTCTGCAGGTTGTTAATGCGACTCTCATTTATTTTGAATGCCTTTTGTGTTTAGAGGCGTTTTGTTTTCTTGTTTTGAGGGTTGACCTGGACTAGTGTACTGACCTTGAGGAGTTTTAAGTTTAGTAGAAGTTTCTGGATTTTTTAAGTCTTGAGAGGATCCTTTCCCTTGTTCTTGCTGTAGGCCAGACAAAAATTCTTTCTTTCTGTCCTCTGAACCAACAGTTATCAGTGATATGTCCTTTCCTTTTGCAAATTTTGCAGAAAGGTGCCATTTTTGGCTTTTATTCCGATGTAATTTTAATACTGGTCCTTGGAACTAGTTACTGGTGCGTGGTGCAACTGGCATTGTCTTAGGAGTAGTTTCCGCCACATCAGAAATTTCTTCCACATAATCTACAAGCTTAATCATTGGTTTATATTCTTCTTTCTGGCTGCCTTCACGAAATTTTCGATAGTAATTTTCCCTTGGTCATCAAACTAATTTGAGGATTTCATGTAAGATTTGAGATCCATCACTTTGTGTTCGGCAATAGCAAGTTACAATATCTCTTCAGATCTCTCCAGTGGTGTTGGTCTCTGCTAAGTCTTTATCTCATTATTTCCTCACTGACCTCTCCTTCTGTAAAATCTCTCCCAGGGTAACCAAATATTTCTGCTGTTTCTCCCATTCTATCTAGCATTCTCCTAATACTCCACTAATGAAGAGTCTATTTAGCACTTCGTATAACATTCAACGTTCTTAACACAGAAAGACTACCGTACTCTGCACACACACTGACCAAGTAGTTTTGGAAGGGAGGTGTGGTTGGGAGGTGTGGTGGGGTAAGGTTTGGCGGGGTGAGGTGTGAAGGGAAGAGAGGAGTGTGGGGACGTGTGGTGGGGTGGTGTGGCAGGGGGGTGTAGTGGGAAGGTGTGGTGGGGATGTGTGACGGAAGGTGGGGTGCGGAGATGTGGAGGGGGAGGTTGGTGAGAAGATGTGGTGGGGAGAGAAGATGTGGGAGATATGTGAGGGGAGGTATGGTGGGTGGTGTGTCAGGGAGGTGTAGTGGGAAGTTGTGGTGGGGAGGTGTGAGGGAGAGGTGTGGTGGGAGGTGTAAGGAGGAATGGGGTGGGTATGTGGTGGGGTGGTATGACAGGGAGGTATAGTGTGGAGGTGTGGTGGGGAGTTGTGAGGGGGAGGTGTGGTTGGGTGGTGTGAGGGGGGTATGGTTTGGTGAGGTGAAAGGGAGGTGTAGTGGAGAGGTGTGGTATGGATGTCTAGTGAGAAGGTGTAACAGGGAGGTGTGATAAGGAGGTGTGATAGGGAGGTGTGATAGGGAGGTGTGACAGGGAGGTGTGATGTGTAGGTGTTGTGGGGAGGAGTTGTGGGGAGGTATGGAGGGGAACAGTTCTCCACCTTTTACACCCTTTTTCACAGTTGGTTAACGCTTTAACACTGACCTCTCATATAACACAACACAATGGCCACCTGCTTAATCTCTTTCCCCCAACTATCCCAATTCTTACTCTCTCCAATTTTCCTCCAGCGACCAACTCTCTTTTATCCAAACTTTCTCTAACGAAAAGTGCGAAAAGTACATAACTAGCATAATAATCAGAAGAACTGGGATGGACTTCGGGGTTTCAATCTTCGTTTTCTGTGGTGTTTTTCGTTTTCTGATGCTCAAGGTATCCCTAAAATATCTAGCACTTACATCAAAGTTAGAATAGAGGAATTCATTATCTAATAAAACATTCCTATAACTTCTCAATTATCCCTAATTAGATTAATAACTCCTTTGATACTGTGACCGGTAAAGATGTTTTGAATAAGTAAACACTGATACGTTGTACACCTGTATTGGTTATATAAATCCGAAATCAAAGTAAAATTCTAAGACGATTTTAGTGAGTATCTCTCTATCTATTTAAAGAGAATCCATTCAGCTACACACATGCAAAACTCGTTATGTTAACCAAATCCAACATTTTGCATAAAAAGTGTCCTTGGCCCAACCAGGTGAAACACCCAGACAACAACAAGAAACCCTGGTCCAATTTTAATGTATTCACCTCGCTCTCCAACAACCTGCCATCAGTTCCTCCTCTCAACTCACCTGATGGTTCAATAAACTTAAATTCCCAGGAGGTCCGTCAGATATCACAAACTATTCCCTCCGACTCAACCTTACAGAAGGATGGACAGGTGGTTTCACAGATGGATTATGGTGGCGGGTACAGAGAATCTTGTACACAAACAATTTCTTAGTTATCATTTTGTACACCAGATGTTCATGTCACTGTCATACACATTTTCAGTTTAATTAACATGTGCACACTTGCAAATTATTGAATTAAATAATAAAATAAAAAAAAGAATAAAGTAGATTTTATAGATAAGTAAAATACAAACCAGAGTGGAATATATTATCGAGAAAAACAAACAGTTTATCCAACAACAGGTAATTCATCTTTATCTTGCACGTTGACCTGTCTGTACAATAGAACCTAGAACTGAGAACATTGAATAATTATTTAAAACACATAATTATTTAAAAGTACAGGATACTATAGCTTAATATTTGTGTACATAAAGATTAACAACTTGTGTACGTGTCGCGGTTGTTACTATTGTCGGAATAAGAACCAATGAATAGTTTACTGGTCGGCATATGAACTTGGAATGACTCGTTGTGTGGACACTGAAGCATGCAAAGTAATGCATTGATTTATGTGAGGTAGTTTAATAGCAGTTAAAATTTAGATATTATATGTTATACTTTAATATTAGTTTAGATGTGTTTAGTGAAACAAAGTAATGTTTATTGTATTAGTATCGAATACTAATGATTGGGTGACTGTTCCATAGTTATTTGCGGATTCGCAAGATGAACGTGTTTTGTTTTTTACATCATTTCCGCCCACTTCTGGTCCCTTAGTTTACCTCTCACAGCCGGGTGACTTTAGTATTGGGCTGGCAGTCATAAGGTAAGTATTTCCTCTCCTCTTGTATATTTCTAGTGGTATAACGTGTAAACCTTGCTCGACTTTTAAGAACATCAAGTACTATATAGTGATTTAAATGTGAGATTGTGAGTACACACATTTCAGAATTCCACTGTAAAATATCTTACTTGCTTATGAGTTACGTTGTCCACGGTAGTTTGTTTATTTAAATAAGAGTTTAGCCATTACTTTTATGAATATTATTTTGTCACTTGGTTGAGTCACTTGGTCGAGTCACAAATTTAGTTTGTCTGTGTTCTATTATATATATATATATATATACTTCATTTTTAGTCCAATTAACACGCGGACTTTGAACATATAATCAACGACCTCACCAGCAAGGAATCGAACCCTCGACCTACTGGGTGTGACTAGGGAACGCTTACCGGCTAGGCCACAAGGACACTAAAAGCAGTTCTAGACTCTGTTATATTTCACACAAAGCCTGTTCATCGAGCTGATGGCGCCGTGAACCTCAATGGGAAACTGCCCGTGCCTCTTTTATGGTGTCAGTAGCATTTTACCGAATCCAGCTGGTATGAAACGCGAGGTACAATATATATACTTCATTTTTAGTCCAATTAACACGCGGACTTTGAACATATAATCAACGACCTCACCAGCAAGGAATCGAACCCTCGACCTACTGGGTGTGACTAGGGAACGCTTACCGGCTAGGCCACAAGGACACTAAAAGCAGTTCTAGACTCTGTTATATTTCACACAAAGCCTGTTCATCGAGCTGATGGCGCCGTGAACCTCAATGGGAAACTGCCCGTGCCTCTTATGTGGTGTCAGTAGCATTTTACCGAATCCAACTGGTATGAAACGCGAGGTACAATATATATACTTCATTTTTAGTCCAATTAACACGCGGACTTTGAACATATAATCAACGACCTCACCAGCAAGGAATCGAACCCTCGACCTACTGGGTGTGACTAGGGAACGCTTACCGGCTAGGCCACAAGGACACTAAAAGCAGTTCTAGACTCTGTTATATTTCACACAAAGCCTGTTCATCGAGCTGATGGCGCCGTGAACCTCAATGGGAAACTGCCCGTGCCTCTTATGTGGTGTCAGTAGCATTTTACCGAATCCAGCTGGTATGAAACGCGAGGTACAATATATATACTTCATTTTTAGTCCAATTAACACGCGGACTTTGAACATATAATCAACGACCTCACCAGCAAGGAATCGAACCCTCGACCTACTGGGTGTGACTAGGGAACGCTTTCCGGCTAGGCCACAAGGACACTAAAAGCAGTTCTAGACTCTGTTATATTTCACACAAAGCCTGTTCATCGAGCTGATGGCGCCGTGAACCTCAATGGGAAACTGCCCGTGCCTCTTATGTGGTGTCAGTAGCATTTTACCGAATCCAGCTGGTATGAAACGCGAGGTACAATATATATACTTCATTTTTAGTCCAATTAACACGCAGACTTTGAACATATAATCAACGACCTCACCAGCAAGGAATCGAACCCTCGACCTACTGGGTGTGACTAGGGAACGCTTACCGGCTAGGCCACAAGGACACTAAAAGCAGTTCTAGACTCTGTTATATTTCACACAAAGCCTGTTCATCGAGCTGATGGCGCCGTGAACCTCAATGGGAAACTGCCCGTGCCTCTTATGTGGTGTCAGTAGCATTTTACCGAATCCAGCTGGTATGAAACGCGAGGTACAATATATATACTTCATTTTTAGTCCAATTAACACGCGGACTTTGAACATATAATCAACGACCTCACCAGCAAGGAATCGAACCCTCGACCTACTGGGTGTGACTAGGGAACGCTTACCGGCTAGGCCACAAGGACACTAAAAGCAGTTCTAGACTCTGTTATATTTCACACAAAGCCTGTTCATCGAGCTGATGGCGCCGTGAACCTCAATGGGAAACTGCCCGTGCCTCTTATGTGGTGTCAGTAGCATTTTACCGAATCCAGCTGGTATGAAACGCGAGGTACAATATATATACTTCATTTTTAGTCCAATTAACACGCGGACTTTGAACATATAATCAACGACCTCACCAGCAAGGAATCGAACCCTCGACCTACTGGGTGTGACTAGGGAACGCTTTCCGGCTAGGCCACAAGGACACTAAAAGCAGTTCTAGACTCTGTTATATTTCACACAAAGCCTGTTCATCGAGCTGATGGCGCCGTGAACCTCA
>CAUDMG010002778.1:142500-165416 GCA_958450375.1 Homarus gammarus
TGGTTGGATAGTTTGAGTACCTTTGCAATGTCCCCTTTGTTTAGCCCTGACTTCCATTTATACACCTCTATCAGGTTGCCCCTCACTCTACGTCTCTCGAGGGAGTGCAAATTAAGATGCTTTAACCTGTCTCTATACTCAAGGTTCTTAATGCCCGGGATTAGTCTTGTCATTCTCCTCTGAATTCCTTCCAAGGATTCTATATCCATTCTGTAATACGGTGACTAGAACTGAACTGCGTAATCCAGGTGTGGTCTCACAAGTGCAAGATACAGTTTTAGAATGACCTCCCTAGTCTTGAAACTAACACTCCTTTGTATGAACCCAAGTACTTTATTAGCCTTGTTACGAGCAAAAACACATTATTTCCTTGGCTTAAGGTTCCTACTTATCATTACTCCTAAATCTCTCTCGCAGTCGGATATCTCAATGGCATCGTTGTTCATCTGGTAACTGGTTTCCCTGTTTACATCTTCTATACTGAGTACTTTACATTTGTCCACGTTGAATTTCATCTGCCTTTTTCAGACCATTCGAAAAATTTGTTTAGATCTTCATATTTTAGTGTCATCAGCAAATATACTTATGTTGCTGTCTGTGCCGATATCTATGTCTTTTATTTATATAATAAGTAATAATGGTCCAAGTACTGAGTCTTGTTTGCGGCCACTCATATTGCCGTACACTCCTGTATTCATGTAGTTGTGGATAAGTTACCTTATAGGTACAGAAATGAACAAACAATGTTTGTGTTTTAAATACTCTGTAAAATTTAATGCCATGTCATCCTGACCACTGGGGGTGTTATACGTACCTTTGTGGTCTCTACTCTGCAATTCTGGTATGCATTTTTTTATACGGGCATTAGTCCAACTGGGCACAGGTGGGTGAAAATATAAAAAACAGTAATAATAATAATAATAATAATAATAATAATAATAATAATAATAATAAATTTTATAAAAAATAAATAACAATTATAATAAAATAAAATGTTTCATATAATAATAATGATAATAATAATAATAATGTGGCATAAATAAATACCAAAAGCAAAAAAAAAATATCAAGAGTGAGAAATTATATCTGTATATTGTTTTCTCAAAGTAAGAGAAACAAATGAGACCCTGCAATTGTGTGTAAATGAGGCAGAAAGTCAGATCAGCAACCTGGGACTTGGTCACAATTTTCGTGATGCCATATGGCAGCAGAGTCTACCATAGACAACACATTATGTTTCCAATATTTTCCCAGGCGGTATTACCTCCCTGTTTGAAAGCTGCCTACTACCTACAACCTACCTTGCAAGACGGGCACTATAAGGTTGCATTATTAAGGATCTGTTGCAAGATGGATAGCACTGAGTTGCAATGTTGAAGTTGTATTGCAGGACTGGCTAGGCTGTACTGTTGAGTTTGTATTGCAAGACGAGGTGGGATGGAGTGTACTATTGAGTTTGTGTTGCAAGGCAAGCTGGGCAGTACTGTTGAGTTTGTGCTGCAAAACGGACTGGTCTGGGCTGTTCTGGGTTGCAGTGTTGAGGAAGTGTTGCAAGGCGAGCTGGGCTGGGCTGGGCTGGGCTGACCTGGGATGGGTTGTGTTGGGCTGCGCTGGGTTGAAGTTGATGGTGTTGCAACTTTGCTAGTTAACGTGAACAATGACTTCCATTATTATTCATTATTAATTATACTTGAATATGCAAAGTAGCGCAGACTTAAAAGTAGTTAGTCGTATTTTTTGTCTTTTAACTTGTGACAGAGTTAAAGTTTATTAATTAACGTCCTGATACATTCGGTGTTGTGTGCAAGGTGGCTTACCTCCGCCTGATATACATATTTGGTTCTTATTAATGTAGTGAAAAATGTCCTCGATAACGTCCCTGATTATCTTGTTTTATTGCATTGATACACACGTACATAAACTTACATACTGTACATGCACTCACTCACAAACACACCCTCACATACACATACACACACACTCATATTTACTCACATACACATAAACATACATATATAAATATACTCATATAAACACACTCACATACACACACACACACACTCACATTCTGTCGCTTCCTGCCGCTTCATGAACCCTGAGTCTGCTTCTCATATCAGGGTTCATGAACATAAGAACATAAGAATGGAAGAAACTGCAGCGGGCCTATTGGCCCATACTGGGCAGTCCCGTTTACACCCAACCCCTATTGCTCATATAAGCATCCAACCTATGTTTGAAGCTATTCAGCGTATTCGAGTTAATGATGATATTTGGTAACTTGTTCCATTCATCCTCTACTCTGTTTCCAAACCAATGTTTACCTATTTCACCCCTAAATCTAAATTTGTCTAATTTAAAACCATTGTTACGAGTTCGCTCCTGATTGGATAGTTTGAGTACCTTCGTAATCCCATTTGTTTAGCCCTAACTTCCACTTATACACCTCTATCAGGTAGCCCCTCGCTCTACGTCTCTTGAGTGCAAATTAAGATGCTTTAACCTGTCTCTATACTCAAGGTTCCTTATGCCCGGGATTAGTCTTGTCATTCTCCTCTGAATTCTTTCCAAGGATTCTATATCCATTCTGTAATACGGTGACCAGAACTGGACTGCGTAATCCAGGTGTGGTCTCACAAGAGCAAGATACAGTTTTAGGATGACCTCGCTAGTCTTGTAACTAACACTCCTTTGTATGAACCCAAGTACTTTATTAGCCTTGTTACGAGCAAAAACACATTGTTTACTTGGCTTAAGGTTCCTACTTATCATTACTCCTAAATCTCTCTCGCAGTCGGATTTCTCTATGGCATCGTTGTTCATCTGGTATCTGGTTTCCCTGTTTACATTCCTATACTGAGTACTTTACATTTGTCAATGTTGAATTTCATCTGCCATTTTTCAGACCATTCGAAAAATTTGTTTAGATCCTCCTGTAGTTTTGCCGAGTCCTCGTCAGATTTGATAACACGTCCTATTTTAGTATCATCAGCAAATTTACTTATGTTGCTGTCTATGCCGATATCTATGTCGTTTATGTATATAATAAACAATAATGGTCCAAGTACTGAGCCTTGGGGAACTCCACTTGTGACGTTGCTCCAATGGGACTTAGTGCCGTTAATGCTCACTCGCTGTTTCCTGTCCTGTAACCACGCCCTAATCCATTTAAGGATGTCACCTTTGATGCCATGAGCTTCTACCTTTCTAATTAGTCTTTCGTGGGGTACTCTGTCGAAGGCTTTGCTAAAGTCGAGATATACCACATCATAATTGTGCCCCTCGTCCACTGATTCGAAAACTGATGAAAAGAATGTTAATAGATTAGTTAGGCAAGAACGTCCGCTTGTGAAGCCATGCTGGGAATCATTGATCAATCTGTGCTTCTCCAGGTGATTTCGAATAGAGTTTGAAATGATTGCTTCCAGTAATTTGCCTACTATTGATGTTAGACTGATTGGGCGGTAGTTAGAGGATAGTGATCTATCCCCCTTCTTGAAGATCGGTATTACATTCGCTATCCTCCAGGATTCTGGTACTACACCTGTTTTTAAGGACATGTTAAACAACTTTGCTAAGGGCATACTAAGCTCTTCCTTACATTCCTTTAATACTCTGGCAAATATCTCATCGGGACCAGGTGACTTATTAGGCTTTAGTTTGTCTATTTGCTTACTAACATCGTTACTAGTCACTACTATCTCGCTTAATTTGTTTGTTTTCTTCACTATCTCTGAATAGAGTCGGTGCCTCGGATATCATGTTTAAATTTTCGGTAGTGAAAACTGTTGAAAAATATTTCAAATTATTGCTCATTTCTCTGTCGATATCAGTAAGCTCGCCGGTATCTGACAGTATTGGTCCAATGTTTTCTCGTGTTTTAGTTTGATACATTTGGTAGAATCCTTTGGGTTTGTCTTCGCCTCCCTTGCTGTCCTTACCTCATTATTCCTCTTGGCTTTCCTTATCTCGGTTTTAACCCGATTCGCAAATACCTTATAATAATCCCGGAGGTAAATTTCGCCACGATTTATCCTTCTACCTATAGCCTTCCTTTGGCCAATGATGTTCTTTAAATAATTATTTATCCATTTAGGGTCATTGTTGTTTGATCTGAGTTTTTTGTATGGTATGTTCTGCCTTTGTGCATTAAGTAACTCACTATTTAAATTGTCGTGGAACTCGGCAATCTCAGATCTCGTTATCAGGTCAGTGTCATCTGTCAGGTTCACTGCCAAGCGCGACACCCCCTCTCTCAGCTGCCTCTTTAAACTGTCAAAGTTTGCCCTTCTGAAATCTGGTACTTTAGTGGAATTTTCCTTACGTCTGCCCTGAAAATCTAACTGGAATCGAATTTCTTTGTGATCGCTGTTTGCAAGTTCGTTCCCTACCTCGACATTGCTAATGAGGTTTTCTCTGTTTGACAGAACTAAATCCAGTATATTATTACCCCGTGTGGGTTCGGTTATATGTTGACTTAGGAAACAGTCCTGGATCGTCTCGAGAAAATCCTCTGATTCTGAGTTACCCGTAAGGTCGGTCCAATCTATTTGGCCAAGGTTAAAGTCGCCTACTATACAGACTTTGTTGTGTATGGAAGCCCTGCGCATTTCATCCCAGATAAGTCGCTCATTGACTCTATCAAGATTGGGAGGTCTATATATTACTCCTGTGATTAATTTTTCCCGACCGTCGCTTAATTCTATCCAAATTGTTTCTGTATTCCTCTCAGTTTTTATTTCCTTATTTATTTCACACTTCAGATTATCCCTAACATAGATTGCTACTCCGCCTCCTTTCCTGGTCTGCCTATCGGTATGGAACAGTTTGTAACCCGCAATTTGGTATTCGACTGGTAACTCACGTGTGTCTAGGTTGATCCATGTTTCAGTGAATGCAATTATATCGATTTCTTCGGTACATACCAAGGCCCTAATATCATCCATTTTGTTTCTCATACTTCTACTGTTCGCGTAGTAGACATTTAAGTTAGTCGTGTTCTGAGTCCTCCCCTTACCACGTTTAGTTTTCAACTCCCTGTCTAATTCAGTTTTGTCATCATTCCTAACACTATTTCCCTGTATTCTTTCACTTTGTTTACCCGCTCCCACTGCAGTCTCCTCCACCCCCGTGCCCCTATGTTCTCTTAGCAGTTTAAAGACTTCGATATCCTTTGAACTGCCCCCTCTAGAGACCCAGCCAGGGTTGCCACCCCATCCCGAGACAGGTGAACCCCATCCCTAGCATAAAGGTCCCTTCTGCCGTAGAAGTTGTCCCAGTTGTCAATGAATGGGACTGATATTGACTTGCAATATCTGTCAGGACGGTCGTTGACACCAACTGCCCTTGACAACCATTCACTGCCAACTCTCCTTCTAGGCAGGACACCACATATGATAGGGATCCCTCCCTTGTCCTAATACGATCTATAGCTGCCTTGAACTTATCAAGAAGCTGCTCGCTCCTACACCTGCCAATATCATTGCTTCCTGCACTGAGGCAGATAATGGGTTTGTTCCCATTACCAGACAAGATATTGTCCATCCTGTCAATTAAATCCCCCACCCCAGCTCCTGGCAAACACACCCTCATCCTATTTTTGTTTTTTCCACAAAAAGCCCTGTCCAAGTACCTTACCTGTGAGTCACCAACAATTAAAATTTTTATACCTTCCTTGTCAGCCCTGTCCTGACTGTACTAACGTCCAATTCGTCTATCAAGGGACTAAACGAATTGGTACACTTAGCTGCTGATGTCGTTGTTGACGTATCCTTGGTGTTTTTTTTCATCACCAGTTTGGTCTTCCCTCTCCTTACAACCTTCCACTCGCTTGAATTTTCGTCAGACACTTGCTTTCCCTGTCCCGCCTCCCCCTTCATCCTCGCCATCTCTTCTTTTAATTTCAGGTTCTCCAACATGGCCCTCTCTATTTCTTCCTTGGCCCTCTCCAATTCTTCCATGGTCCACTCCAGCTTGGCCAACAAACTCCCAGACCCCAGACCACACCTAGCACTGGCCATATCTGATAATTATCCCTCGGGAGCTAACCCTGCCATGACCTTTCCCCTAGTGAGGTCAAAACACAACTGAAGAGACAGAGGAGGTTACAGGACCTTTGCCTTTCACTGTACACCAATAGGAACACATGTACACATACAATAACACATGTACACCTACATTAACAGATGTACACCTACAGTAACACATGTACACATACAGAAACACATGTACACCTACAGTAATACATGTACAATAACACATGTACACATACAGTAACAGATGTTCACCTCCAGTAAAAGATGTACACCTCCAGTAACACATGTACACCTACAGTAACACATGTACACCTACAGTAACACATGTACAATAACACATGTTCACCTACAGTTACACATGTACAATAACACATGTACGCCTACAGTAACAGATGTACACCTACAGTAAAACATGTACACCTACAGTGACACATGTACATACGCAGCAACACATATACACCTACAGTAACATTAACATCTACAGTAACACATGTACACATAGAGCAATAGATGTAAACATGCAGTAACACATGTGCACATACAGTAACACGTGTACACCTACAGTAACACATATACTCAACAGTAACACGTATACACATACAGTAACATGTGTACACATACAGTAACACATATACTCAACAGTAACACATATACACATACAGTAGCATGTGTACATTTTAGAAAGGACAGGAGAGGTGGGGGTGTAGTGCTGTACTGTCACAGTGACCTTAAAACATCACACCTAGGTGTTAATGTACCTGAGGATGAAGAAGCTTTGTGGGTTCAGGTCACTCCCACCTCCCACCCCCGCCAGCTTGCCTCTCTCAACCGCCAATGTACTGGTTACTCATATAATAGACACTGCCGACTCCCTGAGATCTAGATTTCCATGTGCTAAACTAGTGATGTGTGGTGACCTTAATGAGCTAGACATCAGTAACATCACCCAACACCTCCCCCCCCCCCCCCAGCAGCTGCCTCCCATGGGGCGTAGTCCCCACCTGTCTCTAGTGTGGCTACCCACACCTACCATCTTACGACCACCAGTTGTCACCAGGACTTACCGACCTACCCCTGACTCTGCCATGCAGCGTTTCGGACAATGGGTGACCCGGTATCCCTGGACTGAAGTGATCACGGTAGACGATGTGCAGAACAAGTGGGATAATTACCTGAACAGTATCACCAAAGCCTACTACCACTTTTTTCCAGCCAAAACACTGAGGATCCACCCTGATGATGTCCTGTGGATTACACCCTGTATCAAAAGTCTAATTGAGCAGAGCAACAAGGCATGCTACACCAACAAATTAAGCGAGATAGTAGTTACTAGTAACGATGTTAGAAAGCAAATAGACAAACTAAAGCCTAATAAGTCACCTGGTCCTGATGAGATATTTGCCAGAGTATTAAAGGAATGTAAGGAAGAGCTTAGTATGCCCTTAGCAAAGTTGTTTAACATGTCCTTAAAAACAGGTGTAGTGCCAGAATTCTGGAGGATAGCGAATGTAATACCGATTTTCAAGAAGGGGGATAGATCACTATCCTCTAACTACCGTCCAATCAGTCTAACATCAATTGTAGGCAAATTACTGGAAGCAATCATTTCAAACTCTATTCGAAACCACCTAGAGAAGCACAAACTGATCAATGATTCCCAGCATGGCTTCACAAGCGGGCGTTCATGTCTAACTAATCTATTAACATTCTTTTCATCAGTTTTCGAATTGGTGGACGAGGGGCACAATTTTGATGTTGTATATCTCGACTTTACCAAAGCCTTCGACAGAGTCCCCCAAGAAAGACTAATAAGAAAGGTAGAAGCACATGACATTAAAGGTAATATTCTAAAATTGATTAGGGCGTGGTTACAGGACAGGAAACAGCGAGTGAGCATTAACGGCACTAAATCCCATTGGAGCAACGTCGCTAGTGGAGTTCCCCAAGGCTCAGTACTTGGACCATTATTATTTATTATATACATAAACGACATAGATTTCGGCATAGACAGCAACATAAGTAAATTTACTGATGACACTAAAATAGGACATGCAATTAAATCTGACAAGGACTCCGCAAAACTACAGGAAGATGCAGATAGATAGAAACGGAAGAAATATATTGAGTGTTTATTATACTAATTGTTAGGTTCTGAATAATAAGTTCTATATACAGGAGAGAACACAAACACCTGTATAGTTTTGTAGGTTCGGTTTACTGGATAAGAGTATGTACACAAAGGAGAGCAGCGGTCTCCCTGGCTAGGCTCCTTGTCAACTGCTATAGGCGACGTATGGCAAGTGATACATTAGCAGCTTCCATACGTCGCCAGGCACATTAATTAAGCGTGTGGGATATGGTAATAACATTGCCACACGCTGCTAGCTAGGCTGAATAAATAATACATAAATGGAGCACATACATAATATACATACATGATATATAATCCAGCATACATAATATACATACACCTCCCTCCCCCCTATACGCTCATAGCAAAGTCTTGAGCGGACCTTTTCTTTTGGATCCGTTCTGAGCGTCGAGGGACTTCATCACTGGGAAGGTTATGGGACTCAACACTGGTGGCGGGGCCAGCAGAAGGCATTGTTACGGGTCGGAGAAAACGGCGGTTCCTCCACCACACACGACCACTGGGTAACCGCACCTGGTAGTCCCGTGACCTGCCGAGACCCATGACTACGCCTACTTTGTCCCAACGTAGGGAGGTCGGGTCCTGAACACGGACTTGGGTGCCGACACTCAACCTGGGGAGAGAACGGGCGTGGTCATTGTAGCGGACGACGACGTCCTGAACACGTTCGGCGGCTCGGCGATCACAATCCTCTGTCTTGGCCTGCCACTCCTTGGAGAAGGATTGAGGGTGAGCAGGGACACAAGAACGAAGGGGGCGTCCATACAAAACCTGGGCAGGGGAGCGTCCGGTGTAGTTAGGTGTGTTGCGGAGTTCAAGAAGACCCCTGTCGAAGGCCTCGCAGTCAATGTTCCCAGAAGGGGCCACCTTAAGGATGAGGTGCTTCAGGGATTTGACAGCAGCCTCAGCGTGGCCGTTGGACTGCGGGTAATGGGGCGATGACAACACATGCCGGACTCCCCATCGGTCAAGGAACACAGCAAAGTCCCGGCTTGTGAACTGAGGCCCTCTGTCGGTTCGCAGGCGTACAGGAACGCCCACGTCACGGAAGTAGTGGCGGAACTTGCTGATGGTGGCGGCAGACGTCGTGTCATTACCGCACTTGATGACAACCGGCCAACCAGAGAGACGGTCGACGATAACGAGGAAGGACTTTCCTGACACACAGAAAAAGTCGGCCGACACAGACTCAAAGGGGCGGGTGGGGTTGTCGTCACTCATAAAGGGTTCCTGCTGCTGGCTGGGTTGTAATACTTGGCAGGGCTCACACGCACGGGCAACATTGGAGATGTCGGAGTTGATGCCGGGCCAGAACACAGTCTGTCGTGCACGTCGTTTGGTGGCCTCAGCTCCACGGTGACTGTCGTGAAGGCGAGCCAAGGCGTGGGGACGTGATGCAGCAGGGACAACTACACGTGCTCCGTACAGAACAAGGTCTCCGTCGCAGTAGAGTTCATCGCGGAGTTTCCAATACGGGAGCAGGGTGTTGTGAAGATCGTAGCGGTTGCTAGGAAATCCATTCCTCACACACTCGACGAGTCGGACATAGGAAGGGTCATCTCGGGCCGCTGTTCGAAGGTCCTCCATTGCCTTGTCGTCATCTGGTGACAGGTCCGAACGAAGGGATTGGACGGCATGGAGAGTGACCACAGTCCTGACGGAAAGAGCGAGGTCGGCGTCGAGTACATGGTCTTCTGGAGTAGGGCGGCTGACAGGAGAGCGGGATAAGGCATCAGGGATGCAGAGCTCCTTACCAGCACGCCACACTGCAGTGAAGATGTACGCCGAGAGCTTCTCTTTCAGACGCTGGAGGCGAGGGTTCTCAACGGCGTCTAGCGTGTAGTGGTTGAGGATCGGGACAAGCGGGCGATGGTCGGTCACTAGGTGAAAGTGTTGCAGGCCTATGAGGTAAAACCTGCACTTGGACATCGCCCAAACCACGGCCAACAGCTCTAACTCAATAGTGGCGTAGCGCGTCTCAGTGTCAGAGAGGAAACGCGAGCCACACTGGACGAGCCGGAACTGCCCTCCACCATGATCCTGCAGTAGGGCGTATCCCACGCCATACAAGCGTGAGGCGTCTGTCTGCAGAACTGTCGGCAAGGCTGGGTCAAACGTGGCGAGGACAGGTGGACGAGACAGGGCCTGTTTCACTTGCTGGAAGGCCTTGTCGTGGTCGGGGGTCCACATGAATGTCCTCTTGGGGCTCATCAGGGGGCGAAGTGGTTGAGCAGCTGCGGAGATGTCCGACGAAAACTCTGCTAACTGGTTGACGAGACCGATGAAGGACCTCAAGTCGGTCAGGTTAGCAGGGGTGGGAAAATCCGTAATGGCGCGGACCTTTTCCGCGTCAGCTGCGATACCATTCCCTGAGAGGGTGTACCCACAAAAATCAACTGAAGAGCTGGCCAGAACAAACTTGTCGGCATTTAGGGTAATGCCGTGCTTCCGGCACCTGTTGAGTACCTCGTAGATACGGCAGAGGTGATCCATATAATCCTCGTCGTACACGAGTATGTCGTCGACCACTTTCACGCAGTTTGCCAGACCTTGTAGAGCCATATCACCTCGAAGACAGAAAGCGTCTCCTGTAGCGGCGAATCCCATGAGGCCACGGCAATAACTGTAACGTCCATGCGGGGTGATGAACGTTGTGAGTGGTCGGTCTTCTTCGGCAAGCTCTATCTGCCAGTATCCACACAGGGCGTCCATCGTCGTGAAGAAACGCGCCTTCGGGTTCACGCTGCGTATGGCTGCAAAGGGCGTGGGAGAAGGGTGCGCAGGACGAGACACCTGGTTGTTGAGCTTGGAAAGGTCAGTGGTGATCCGAACACCACCTCTAGGTTTTGCGACGACAACCATTGGGTGACACCATGGAGACGGGTCATCGCCGGTTGGTACTATAATTTCTTGGGCGACCATGGAGTCCAGCTCGTTTTTGACCGCCTCGCGGAAGGCCAGGGGAACCAGTCGAGGGGTGTAAATAGCGAATGGCTTCGCGTCGTCCCTCAGGTGGATCCTCATGGGGGGGGCCTGCCATCTTCTTGAGAGGCTTGGATTCCAGAGCGGACTTGGTCACCAGAACGTCGCTGAATTCCTTCAGGAAGTACTTCCGAGCATCCGAAGGAGAGGTGTCACTGGCAAGAGGCAGGGGTAGGGCGGCAGCAGGGTCGTTGCTGCTCCCTTTTTGCACCCTGTTGGCGTGTTTTACCTCAAGAATAGGTTTGGGGAAGTCCTGGGAGATGATGGCCAACTCCTGACAATGTCTGTAGGACAGCAAAGGAGTCTGGACACCGTTATGCACATCAATCCAGGCTTGACACGACCTTTTGCCAAAGGTGACTTGTGCTTGGAGTGAACCCAGGGCCGGGGTCATCTGTGAACCATCTGCCATAAAGCGGAGATCCTTGGGGGGCGGTCCTAGATCACTTGGAGAGAGCCCCAAGCATTGCAAATGCTGGGGACTGATGACTGTAGCATCAGCGCCGGTGTCGGGCAACATCTGAAGACGGGATGACGCACCGCCGTAGGTCACGATGACACTGATGTACTGGGGGACTTTGGTCCTGGGACGCGGGGGGGAGCACACATTCCTAATGTGGCTCGAGCGTTGTCAAGAGTCGTCGTACCTCTGATTGGAAGACTGTGGGCGGCCCTCTCTGGTGGAGGGGGGCTGAAGCTTCCGCCGACGCGGTCCCTTGGGTATGTTGGAAGGGCAACACTTGTCATAGTGGCCCAGACGACCGCACACATTGCACTGGACGCGTTTGGCTGGGCACCGTACTGTGAGTGACCAGTGGCCCTTACGGTCACAACTGTTGCAGGTAGACTGAGCAGCTGGACACACCTGTGTTCCGTGCTGCTTACCACAGTTGTTGCAAAATAAACCGGGCGTGGACGTGGTGGGCGAAGGCGTAGGAACAGACTTCTTGTCCTTCTTGTACCGGGACACAGCGCGTACAGCTGTAGGGGAAGCACGGATGGCAGAGGTGGCACACCTGGCAGCCTCATAGGAGCGACATATCGTCAACACATCCTTAAGAGAAGAGGAAGAGTCGAGGGAGGTGAGGCGTTGGACAAGTTCCTCGTCCTTAACACCCATCAGGATCACCTGCCTCAACTGGGTCTCCTCGCACTGCTGGTGGTGGCCTGGACATATATCTACCTCTTCCGAGGCTCTCTTAAGACGCACGTAAAAGGCATCAAAAGACACCCTCCATCTGTCTGCAGCTAAACAATTCCCTCCTGCGCAGAGCTTCATTCTGCTGTCCTTTGATGTGCCGTTGTAGAACGTCCAGTACCTCCTCTACAGACAGCGAAGAGGTTGGGGGTACCTGCAACGTATGTTCCAAGACACGCTGAATTTCCAAGGACAGGCATATACGCAGCTGGATGAGTTGTTTAGGCTGTGACAAACTCTGGAGATCCACCATTGTAGAATAATCAGTCCACCGTCGCCGCCATTCACGAAAAGTCTGGAAATTCACATCAGGCTTCAAGATGGGCGGTGTTTGAGCTGCTGCTTTAGGTGGGGCTGGGGGGTGTGAAGGAAGCATGGATGAGGTATCTGAACCAGTCAGTACCGAGGCAGTGTTAGAGCCAGGGGCTTGGTTAACAGTGAGGCGAGATATCAAGGCTTCAAACCGTTCACTGTCTTCCAATCTCCGTTGGTGGTCTCGTTCTGCCTCTGCTTGCCTTCTGTGCTCATCCGCCAAACGTCTGTGGGCTTCATCCTCGCGTTTCTCATCTCTCATAAACTTCAGTAAAGCAATTATCTCTGGAGACAACGCTGAATATTGAGGTGAGGGACTGCGCGATGTGGGGGCTGGAGCGTCGTGGCCGGCCTGGTCATCCATCTCTGCGGGGCTATCACCCGCCTGGCTCATCCAGACGCTGGGTCCATGGCTACGTAAGGCGTGAGACATAACTACTTCCTCTGTGTAATATGTCTTAAATCAGTGTTGACCGGTCAGCCCGTCGTATCAACAAGATTTCAGACAAAAATTAATTAAATACACAGATAAGTAGGTTATATATATAAAATATATATAAGGAAGCCGCGCGGTCAGCGAGTGTTAGTATGTGTATGTGTGGTGTCCCGGGCGGGTAGAGAGTCTCGCCCCAGCTGTGAGGGGGGGGGGGGGGGGGTAGAGGCGGCGCTGTGAGGGGGTGGAGAGAGAGGCGCGGCGACTCCCAGTCAGTCCAGTTACCCTCAGAACGCGGTCAGAGACGGGTGCACTGAACTCTACTCCTTACAAATGCCCAGAACGTGCCGTATACCTTGGGAGTCCTTTAGAACAAGGTCACACATGAATGGCACGAAACACACAATGCACTAAACACTTCACAGAAAATCACTGTCACTGACACTGCTCAAAGTTGCGAAATTCTTCGAGGAGGGATGACGCGCGGGAATTGACCAAGGCGGGAGGAGTCCGTACGCCGGCTTTCTACAAACTTTGCACTATCACTCGTAATTATCCAGTAAGATCGGATCACTGCGCCATGTTAGGTTCTGAATAATAAGTTCTATATACAGGAGAGAACACAAACACCTGTATAGTTTTGTAGGTTCGGTTTACTGGATAAGAGTATGTACACAAAGGAGAGCAGCGGTCTCCCTGGCTAGGCTCCTTGTCAACTGCTATAGGCGACGTATGGCAAGTGATACATTAGCAGCTTCCATACGTCGCCAGGCACATTAATTAAGCGTGTGGGATATGGTAATAACATTGCCACACGCTGCTAGCTAGGCTGAATAAATAATACATAAATGGAGCACATACATAATATACATACATGATATATAATCCAGCATACATAATATACATACACTAATAGTAGAAGCCTGTGTAACAAAATGGACCAGCTCAGGGCCATTGTTAGTAAAGAGAACATAGATATAATTGCAATAACGGAAACATGGATAAATTCAAACAGCAAACATTTTTTAGCAGAATTTCATATTCCAGGATATAACCTATTTAAATTTGACAGAGTAGGAAGGAGAGGTGGCGGTGTAGCAGTGTATATCAGGGTGTCATTAAAAAGCTGCAATAAATCAAACATTAAAACAAATAGCGACAATGAAAGTATTAGGGTAGAGATTGGTGAGGGCAGTGAATCCGTAGACATTGGTGTTATATCTAGACCACCTAATTTGAGTAGGAACGATGGTAAATTGCTATGGGAGGAAATAAAGAAGGCATCTGATAGAAACAATGTATGTATTCTAGGCGATTTCAACTTTTCAGGCATAGATTGGAAAAATCAACTTAGCGATAATGAATCTGAAGATTTTCTAGAAGCAGTACAAGATAGTTTTTTATATCAATTCATAAACTCGCCCACTAGAGGAAATAATATCCTCGATTTAGTTCTCAGTAATAATGAAAATCTAGTAAAAGATGTTGGGATTGGAGACGAACTAGGAAACAGTGATCATAAAGCCATATATTTTAACATAATATGGGATGGCAGGAAGAAGGAAAATTCGGCCTTGATCCCGGATTTTAGGAAGGCTAATTACGGTAGCTTAAGGAGAGACCTAAGGGATGACCCTATGGTCAAAAGATTAATCCCCCCCCACACCTCCGGAAACTGTCAACTTAGGACGGGATAACCCCGAATTTAATTTAGCAGCTACTTATGAACAATTTATTGCGACAATCAATAATGCTCAAAATAAACACATCCCTAAAAGAAAATTCAGATCGATACGGAACCAACCAAAATGGATGAATAATAGACTCTTAGATCTTCTAGGGAAAAAGAAAGGAGTATATAGAAAAGTTAAGAAAGGCGAAAATCACTTACTTGGTTACTATCAGAACCTAACAAGACAGGTAAAAACAGAAATTAGGAAAGCAAAGAGAAATTATGAAATCAAGATAGCAAACGAATCGAAAAATAACCCCAAAGCTTTTTATCAACTGTATAAATCAAAGGTTAGAGATACAATAGGTCCCCTTAAAACTACGACAGGAGAAATGACTGATGATGAGTAAGAAATGTGTAGTACGTTAAATAGTCATTTTCGCTCCGTATTCACAAATGAAAATCTAGCACAGTTTCCAGAAGTTCATAAGGTATATAATGACAGTATAGAAAATATGTTGATGAATATCAATATTACTAGTAACGATGTGCTTAAAGTAATTAACAAACTGAAGCCTCATAAATCGCCTGGTCCAGACGAGGTATATGCTAGAATATTAAAAGAATGTAGAGATGAGTTGAGTAATCCATTAGCAGTTTTATTTAATAAGTCATTAGAATCGGGCCTAGTGCCAGAAGCTTGGAAACTTGCAAATGTAGTTCCGATTTTCAAAAAGGGTGATAAATCAATTGCATCAAATTACCGTCCCATTAGTCTCACGTCAATCATAGGCAAGTTGCTAGAGTCAATTATTGCTACAAAAATCAGAAGCCACCTTGAAACATTCAACTTAATTCATTCTTCTCAGCACGGGTTCACCCAGGGACGTTCTTGTCTCACAAATTTGCTTAGCTTTTTCTCAGAAGTATATGAAGCGGTAGATAATGATAAGTCATATGATATAATTTATTTAGATTTCAGTAAAGCATTCGATAGAGTCCCTCATGAGAGATTGATAAGGAAGGTAGAAGCACATGGAATAGGTGGATCATTATTAAAATGGATTAGGTCATGGTTAACTGGTAGGAAACAAAGAGTCAGCATAAATGGATTAAAGTCAGACTGGGGTGCGGTCAAAAGCGGAGTTCCCCAGGGATCTGTATTGGGCCCTCTGCTGTTTGTTATATTCATTAATGATCTTGATTTAGACATAACTAGTAGGATTAGTAAATTTGCAGATGATACCAAAATGGGGAGAGTGATAAATTCAGACAGTGACTTTGAACACCTTCAAAGAGATCTAGATACCTTACATGAGTGGTCAGTAGACTGGCAAATGAATTTTAATACTGATAAATGCAAGGTACTACAGATAGGGAAGACGAATACAAACGTTAAGTATAAACATTAGGTAACACGGAAATAGAAAACTCAGTTTGTGAAAAAGATCTAGGTGTATTTGTTAGCAACGACTTGAAACCTAGAAAACAATGTATTAGCGTTCGCAACAAGGCAAACAGGATTCTAGGGTTCATATCTAGGTCTGTGAGTAACAGAACTGCTGACGTTATCTTGAAACTTTACCTAGCATTAGTGAGGCCACACATGGATTATGCGGTTCAGTTCTGGTGTCCTTATTATAGAATGGACATAGATTCTTTGGAGAGAGTACAAAGACGAATGACAAAAATGATCCATAATATTAGAAACCTTACATATGAAGAAAGACTGAAAAGCTTAGGCTTGCATTCATTAGAGAGGCATAGAGTTAGGGGAGATATGATAGAGGTGTACAAGTGGGTGAGTGGGATTAACAAGGGTAACATGGAAGATGTTCTGAAGCTCAGTAATAACGAAATAACTAGAACAAATGGCTTTAAATTAGATAAATTCCGATTCAGAAAGGATATAGGCAAGCACTGGTTTGGTAATAGAGTTGTGGATATGTGGAATAGGCTACCGAGTGCTATAGTAGGATCGGGGACGCTAGGGAGCTTCAAGACGAAGTTGGATAGGCACATGGAAGTGCTGGGATGGGTGTGAAAGGGATCTGCCCTGTATGGGCCAGTCGGCCTCCTGCAGTATCCCACTTTCTTATGTTCTTATGTAAATATATTTTTCGAATGGTCTGAAAAATGGCAGATGAAATTCAATGTGGACAAATGTAAAGTACTCAGTAAAGGAGATGTAAACAGGGAAACCAGTTACTAGATGAACAACGATGCCATTGAGAAATCCGACTGCGAGAGAGATTTAGGAGTAATGATAAGTAGGAATCTTAAGCCAAGTAAACAATGTGTTAGTTACAAGACTAGCGAGGTCATCTTAAGATTATATCATGCGCTTGTGAGACCTCACCTGGATTATGCAGTTCAGCTCTGGTCACAGTATTACAGAATGGATATAGAATCCTTGGAAAGAATCCAGAGGAGAATGACAAGACTAATCCCGGGCATTAGGAACCTTGAGTACAGAGACAGGTTAAAGCATCTTAATTTGCATTCCCTCGAGAGACGTAGAGCGAGGGGCGACACGATAGAGGTGTATAAATGGAAGTCAGGGCTAAACAAAGGGGACATTATAAAGGTACTCAAACTATCCAACCAGGAGCAAACTTGTAACAATGGTTTTAAATTAGACAAATTTAGATTTAAGCTCGAATAGGTAAACACTGGTTTGGAAACAGAGTAGTGGATGAATGGAACAAGTTACCAAATATCATCATTAACTCAAATACGTTGGATAGCTTCAAACATAGGTTGGATGCTTATATGAGCAATAGGGTTTGCGTGTAAATGGGACTGCCCAGTATGGGCCAATAGACACGCTGCAGTTTCCTCCAATCTTATGTTCTTATGTTAAATACAAAAGTCTACGTAACCAGGTCATCAGGGCAATCAAGTCAACCAAGAAATCTTATTACCCCAGGAAAGTGCACGGCCTCAAGGAGGTCGGCTCCGGTCAGTGGTACTCAAAGGTAAAAGATCTCTGTGGTCTTAACCGTCAGTCTCCTATGCTCCCTTTCATCTCTCATTCACCAAGTGAGGAGGCAGCTGAGATAATTAATAACTACTTTGCTACTGTTAGGTTCTGAATAATAAGTTCTATATACAGGAGAGAACACAAACACCTGTATAGTTTTGTAGGGTCGGTTTACTGGATAAGAGTATGTACACAAAGGAGAGCAGCACTCTCTCTTGACTAGGCTCCCGGTCAACTGCTATAGGCGACGTATGGCAAGTGATACATTAGCAGCTTCCATACGTCGCCAGGCACATTAATTAAGCGTGTGGGATATGGTAATAACATTGCCACACGCTACTAGCTAGGCTGAATAAATAATACATAAATGGAGCACATACATAATATACATACATGATATATAATCCAGCATACATAATATACATACACCTCCCTCCCCCCTATACGCTCATAGCAAAGTCTTGAGCGGACCTTTTCTTTTGGATCCGTTCTGAGCGTCGAGGGACTTCATCACTGGGAAGGGTATGGGACTCAACACTGGTGGCGGGGCCAGCAGAAGGCATTGTTACGGGTCGGAGAAAACGGCGGTTCCTCCACCACACACGACCACTGGGTAACCGCACCTGGTAGTCCCGTGACCTGCCGAGACCCATGACTACGCCTACTTTGTCCCAACGTAGGGAGGTCGGGTCCTGAACACGGACTTGGGTGCCGACACTCAACCTGGGGAGAGAACGGGCGTGGTCATTGTAGCGGGCGACGACGTCCTGAACACGTTCGGCGGCTCGGCGATCACAATCCTCTGTCTTGGCCTGCCACTCCTTGGAGAAGGATTGAGGGTGAGCAGGGACACAAGAACGAAGGGGGCGTCCATACAAAACCTGGGCAGGGGAGCGTCCGGTGTAGTTAGGTGTGTTGCGGAGTTCAAGAAGACCCCTGTCGAAGGCCTCGCAGTCAATGTTCCCAGAAGGGGCCACCTTAAGGATGAGGTGCTTCAGGGATTTGACAGCAGCCTCAGCGTGGCCGTTGGACTGCGGGTAATGGGGCGATGACAACACATGCCGGACTCCCCATCGGTCGAGGAACACAGCAAAGTCCCGGCTTGTGAACTGAGGCCCTCCGTCGGTTCGCAGGCGTACAGGAACGCCCACGTCACGGAAGTAGTGGCGGAACTTGCTGATGGTGGCGGCAGACGTCGTGTCATTACCGCACTTGATGACAACCGGCCAACCAGAGAGACGGTCGACGATAACGAGGAAGGACTTTCCTGACACACAGAAAAAGTCGGCCGACACAGACTCAAAGGGGCGGGTGGGGTTGTCGTCACTCATAAAGGGTTCCTGCTGCTGGCTGGGTTGTAATACTTGGCAGGGCTCACACGCACGGACAACATTGGAGATGTCGGAGTTGATGCCGGGCCAGAACACAGTCTGTCGTGCACGTCGTTTGGTGGCCTCAGCTCCACGGTGACTGTCGTGAAGGCGGGCCAAGGCGTGGGGACGTGATGCAGCAGGGACAACTACACGTGCTCCGTACAGAACAAGGTCTCCGTCGCAGTAGAGTTCATCGCGGAGTTTCCAATACGGGAGCAGGGTGTTGTGAAGATCGTAGCGGTTGCTAGGAAATCCATTCCTCACACACTCGACGAGTCGGACATAGGAAGGGTCATCTCGGGCCGCTGTTCGAAGGTCCTCCATTGCCTTGTCGTCATCTGGTGACAGGTCCGAACGAAGGGATTGGACGGCATGGAGAGTGACCACAGTCCTGACGGAAAGAGCGAGGTCGGCGTCGAGTACATGGTCTTCTGGAGTAGGGCGGCTGACAGGGGAGCGGGATAAGGCATCAGGGATGCAGAGCTCCTTACCAGCACGCCACACTGCAGTGAAGATGTACGCCGAGAGTTTCTCTTTCAGACGCTGGAGGCGAGGGTTCTCAACGGCGTCTAGCGTGTAGTGGTTGAGGATCGGGACAAGCGGGCGATGGTCGGTCACTAGGTGAAAGTATTGCAGGCCTATGAGGTAAAACCTGCACTTGGACATCGCCCAAACCGCAGCCAACAGCTCCAACTCAATAGTGGCATAGCGCGTCTCAGTGTCAGAGAGGAAACGCGAGCCACACTGGACGAGCCGGAACTGCCCTCCACCATGATCCTGCAGTAGGGCGTATCCCACGCCATACAAGCGTGAGGCATCTGTCTGCAGAACTGTCGGCAAGGCTGGGTCAAACGTGGCGAGGACAGGTGGACGAGACAGGGCCTGTTTCACTTGCTGGAAGGCCTTGTCGTGGTCGGGGGTCCACAGGAATGTCCTCTTGGGGCTCATCAGGGGGCGAAGTGGTTGAGCAGCTGCGGAGATGTCCGACGAAAACTCTGCTAACTGGTTGACGAGACCGATGAAGGACCTCAAGTCGGTCAGGTTAGCAGGGGTGGGAAAATCCGTAATGGCGCGGACCTTTTCCGGGTCAGCTGCGATACCATTCCCTGAGAGGGTGTACCCACAAAAGTCAACTGAAGAGCTGGCCAGAACAAACTTGTCGGCATTTAGGGTAATGCCGTGCTTCCGGCACCTGTTGAGTACCTCGTAGATACGGCAGAGGTGATCCATATAATCCTCGTCGTACACGAGTATGTCGTCGACCACTTTCACGCAGTTTGCCAGACCTTGTAGAGCCATATCACCTCGAAGACAGAAAGCGTCTCCTGTAGCGGCGAATCCCATGGGGCCACGGCAATAACTGTAACGTCCATGCGGGGTGATGAACGTTGTGAGTGGTCGGTCTTCCTCGGCAAGCTCTATCTGCCAGTATCCACACAGGGCGTCCATCGTCGTGAAGAAGCGCGCCTTCGGGTTCACGCTGCGTATGGCTGCAAAGGGCGTGGGAGAAGGGTGCGCAGGACGAGACACCTGGTTGTTGAGCTTGGAAAGGTCAGTGGTGATCCGAACACCACCTTTAGGTTTTGCGACGACAACCATCGGGTGACACCATGGAGACGGGTCATCGCCGGTTGGTACAATAATTTCTTGGGCGACCATGGAGTCCAGCTCGTTTTTGACCGCCTCGCGGAAGGCCAGGGGAACCAGTCGAGGGGTGTAAATAGCGAATGGCTTCGCGTCGTCCCTCAGGTGGATCCTCATGGGGGGGCCTGCCATCTTCTTGAGAGGCTTGGATTCCAGAGCGGACTTGGTCACCAGAACGTCGCTGAATTCCTTCAGGAAGTACTTCCGAGCATCCGAAGGAGAGGTGTCACTGGCAAGAGGCAGGGGTAGGGCGGCAGCAGGGTCGTTGCTGCTCCCTTTTTGCACCCTGTTGGCGTGTTTTACCTCAAGAATAGGTTTGGGGAAGTCCTGGGAGATGATGGCCAACTCCTGACAATGTCTGTAGGACAGCAAAGGAGTCTGGACACCGTTATGCACATCAATCCAGGCTTGACACGACCTGTTGCCAAAGGTGACTTGTGCTTGGAGTGAACCCAGGGCCGGGGTCATCTGTGAACCATCTGCCATAAAGCGGAGATCCTTGGGGGGCGGTCCTAGATCACTTGGAGAGAGCCCCAAGCATTGCAAATGCTGGGGGCCGATGACTGTAGCATCAGCGCCGGTGTCGGGCAACATCTGAAGGCGGGATGACACACCGCCGTAGGTCACGATGACGCTGATGTACTGGGGGACTTTGGTCCTGGGACGCTGGGGGGAGCACACATTCCTAATGTGGCTCGAGCGTTGTCAAGAGTCGTCGTACCTCTGATTGGAAGACTGTGGGCGGCCCTCTCTGGTGGAGGGGGGCTGAAGCTTCCGCCGACGCGGTCCCTTGGGTATGTTGGAAGGGCAACACTTGTCATAGTGGCCCAGACGACCACACACATTGCACTGGACGCGTTTGGCTGGGCACCGTACTGTGAGTGACCAGTGGCCCTTACGGTCACAACTGTTGCAGGTAGACTGAGCAGCTGGACACACCTGTGTTCCGTGCTGCTTACCACAGTTGTTGCAAAATAAACCAGGCGTGGACGTGGTGGGCGAAGGCGTAGGAACAGACTTCTTGTCCTTCTTGTACCGGGACACAGCGCGTACAGCTGTAGGGGGAGCACGGATGGCAGAGGTGGCACACCTGGCAGCCTCATAGGAGCGACATATCGTCAACACATCCTTAAGAGAAGAGGAAGAGTCGAGGGAGGTGAGGCGTTGGACAAGTTCCTCGTCCTTAACACCCATCAGGATCACCTGCCTCAACTGGGTCTCCTCGCACTGCTGGTGGTGGCCTGGACATATATCTACCTCTTCCGAGGCTCTCTTAAGACGCACGTAAAAGGCATCAAAAGACTCACCCTCCATCTGTCTGCAGCTAAACAATTCCCTCCTGCGCAGAGCTTCATTCTGCTGTCCTTTGATGTGCCGTTGTAGAACGTCCAGTACCTCCTCTACAGACAGCAAAGAGGTTGGGGGTACCTGCAACGTATGTTCCAAGACACGCTGAATTTCCAAGGACAGGCACATGCGCAGCTGGATGAGTTGTTTAGGCTGTGACAAACTCTGGAGATCCACCATTGTAGAGTAGTCAGTCCACCGTCGCCGCCATTCACGAAAAGTCTGGAAAGTCTCATCAGGCTTCAAGATGGGCGGCGTTTGAGCTGCTGCTTTAGGTGGGGCTGGGGGGTGTGAAGGAAGCATGGATGAGGTATCTGAACCAGTCAGTACCGAGGCAGTGTTAGAGCCAGGGGCTTGGTTAACAGTGAGGCGAGATATCAAGGCTTCAAACCGTTCACTGTCTTCCAATCTCCGTTGGTTGTCTCGTTCTGCCTCTGCTTGCCTTCTGTGCTCATCCGCCAAACGTCTGTGGGCTTCATCCTCGCGTTTCTCATCTCTCATAAACTTCAGTAAAGCAATTATCTCTGGAGACAACGCTGAATATTGAGGTGAGGGACTGCGCGATGTGGGGGCTGAAGCGTCGTGGCCGGTCTGGTCATCCATCTCTGCGGGGCTATCACCCGCCTGGGTCATCCAGACGCTGGGTCCACGGCTACGTAAGGCGTGAGACATAACTACTTCCTCTGTGTACTATGTCTTAAATCAGTGTTGACCGGTCAGCCCGTCGTATCAACAAGATTTCAGACAAAAAATTAATTAAATACACAGATAAGTAGGTTATATATATA
>CAUDMG010002779.1:0-45210 GCA_958450375.1 Homarus gammarus
CACCTGGGTACATGGAGGTCCACGGTAACTCTCACGGGGCAACATACCCACGAACAACAAGTTATGATAGTGAAGCCCTTCCAGGCTTCACTATCATTATCATGTTATGTTCATCGTGCTCTGTATCTTGGAAACTAGTCATAGTATCAATACATGACAGTGTTATTAGTATAATATTGTAAATTTTACCCGCCAGTTATTGTTGTAAATCATGGACAGGAAGGATACATAAATTGTAATATCAAGTGTATGGTTCGCTCAAAGCCACCCCAAGTCAGAAAATGCGTCACACAAAGTTACACTGTGTGTGTGTGTGTGTGTGTGTGTGTGTTCTGTAACATTAAGCTTCATCGCAGTCATATACTGAATATTCTTTGAAAAAAAATTAAATTTTAAATGAATTATTTATAGTGCATTACGGACACAAAGATGGGCTATAAATAGCCTTCTTATCTCCCCCTCTTACCCTCTGTCAGAGGGAAGCATATTGGTAAATAACTTTTGCTTGTTTATTTTCCATTAACTTGAAATAGATTGACCGATTTATTTGTTTATTTATTTATTTATTTATAATATACTGTATTAAACACATTGCAAGTATATTGTTTATCACCTTTGATCTTTTTTTTTTAATTTTTGTATTTATTTATGGTTGGTTATTTAACATAGGGCCAATTCACTTCAAGTAATGTCATCAAATGTTACTGGCTGGTGTAGTGTAAACATTAGTGACGTCCCTTAAGCGTCTGCTATTTAACTGGAACTACGGTAATGTCGGTGTCGAGAAAATTTTTTCCATTTACTTGAAATGGATTTACCGATTTATTGGTTTATTTATTTATAATATACTGTAATATATTAAACACACTGCAAGTATTTTCTATAATTTATAACTTGTTTCGTGACAAAGGGAGGCTAACATTATACCTGGTAGGTGAAGTTGACCTGATACATTTATGGTGATCATTAAGGGTCCAACTCCGGGGTATTACCGGGGTATTTTGTTCTTTTACTGTATGTTAGACAGGTTTATAATACATTTCTATTATTTTAATATACCAGAAATCTTATTTTTAGTCCAGCTTCCCAAACGTAAGTATCAGTATAAAATAATTAGTAGTAGGACCTTGCAAGTGATTTACGATGTTTCCCATCACCACTCTTGACAGGCTAAACCACAGTAATTAAGAGGTAAGAATTTTATACCCGGTGCTTAAGACGACCCCTAATTTTGGGCTGATTTTTTTCAGGTTCAAATTCCGTCTTATAGGCCGAGATATACGGTAGTTAAATTAAACACGATTTTTCATAAAGTTACGCGAATGATGGGAAGCATCGGGGGCTGGCACAAACACACACACACACACACACACAAGCACTGTAAATGTTGTGTCGAGTCACTGGCTGGTTTGGAAGTGTTTATTTCCATTCATACTTTCGTAACTACAACCCATGGTATTTTTTCTTCGTGTTCATATAAAATGAAGGTAATGCAGAGTATAAAATGCCATATACAATATTTATACATAATGTCATCTATACAGCCATACTATGACTGTGTGTTCGTGCGTGTGTTACCTCGTGATAGTTAGAGTGGGCCCCCGTCCAGAAAGGACACTGTTCTAACCTCCAGCACTGACCCAGGTGGGCTAGAGATTATGGTTTCCCAGTGTACAATGATTTCCCAAATGCACGGGTATTCCAGTCTCAGTCGGTGGAAGATGGCTTCTTCCCTTCTTGTTATATCCTTCGTGACCAGATAGTCCCACCTGGCCGATTGTGATACTGGTGTTAATCTTCTATGTTTGTCTATTTTCCACTGGGCAGTTTGTGTTATTGTGGTCTTCTTTATCTACTCCTGACTGGGCGGGATGTTCATCTCAATGTTTCGCTGTCCTAATGCAGCCTTGGCAGCAGTATCAGCTCGTTCATTCCCTTGGATTCCGATATGACCGGGTACCCAGTTAATGATAACTTGCCGATCTTGTAGTTTTAAACCTTGCAGTAGGCCAACAACGGGTGTTATGAGATGAATGTTGTCTCTAGGCTCTCTGCATTGTGGTGCTTCAATAGCACATCGTGAGTCAGTGTGCATTACAACGCCTTATTGACTGTTAATGAAAGCGTGTCTTAGGGCTCCAAGTATGGCAGCTAGCTCAACTTGCAAAGTAGAGCATCCATCTGAGGTTCTCCAAAGGAACATGTGACCTCCTTTTATGGTGAAGGCTGCTCCTGCCTTCATACTGGTTGGTTCTACGGAACCGTCTGTGTAATACACTGTACTATTGTGTGGTGTTAGAGCCTTCCTGTTTCTCTCTGCTACCTGTTGGAGCTCATGTGGGTTACAGTCAGCCTTTCTTGTACCAGTTTGTAGAATGTTGAAGACTGCTGATGCGGACTCCCACGGTGCTGGGATGATGTAGTCTGAACTCATTATATCAAGTCCTTTATATATATATATATATATATATATATATACATATATATATATATATATATATATATATGCTGATAACCACCAGGAAAGAAGAAAACACGAAGTTCCCAAGCGCTTTCGTGTAATTCACATCTTCAGGGGTGAGTACAGACTAGATAGAGTAATGTAGAACAAGATGAATATATACAGAGGAGGGTGAGACCAGGTCCACAATGGTCAGGTAATGACCCTACTAATCTTTAAATGGCACACAACGGTTGGTGGTTGGGTCAGATGGGACAGTGACCCGCCCTCTCACCTGATCACAAATCTTCTTAATTACAAAGTTGTCCAGCTTGTACAAGCCGTTACTCAAATTCATGTTGAATGCTTCGGTATGTTTAATAAGACTAGATTCTATGATGTTCCTACTATCAATTGAATTACATGGTAATATTGAGGAGGCATTATCCCAGTCAATGCAATGCTTGTTATCCCTCAAATGAACAAACAGAGCATTGGATTCCTGGCCTGTCCTGACACTGTATTTGTGTTGTTTAATTCTAGTTACAAATACAGTGTCAGGACAGGCCAGGAATCCAATGCTCTGTTTGTTCATTTGAGGGATAACAAGCATTGCATTGACTGGGATAATGCCTCCTCAATATTACCATGTAATTCAATTGATAGTAGGAACATCATAGAATCTAGTCTTATTAAACATACCGAAGCATTCAACATGAATTTGAGTAACGGCTTGTACAAGCTGGACAACTTTGTAATTAAGAAGATTTGTGATCAGGTGAGAGGGCGGGTCACTGTCCCATCTGACCCAACCACCAACCGTTGTGTGCCATTTAAAGATTAGTAGGGTCATTACCTGACCATTGTGGACCTGGTCTCACCCTCCTCTGTATATATTCATCTTGTTCTACATTACTCTATCTAGTCTGTACTCACCCCTGAAGATGTGAATTACACGAAAGCGCTTGGGAACTTCGTGTTTTCTTCTTTCCTGGTGGTTATCAGCATATACCTAGATCACGCGCACCTACAGTGATTTACTTGCATATATATATATATATATATATATATATATATATATATATATATATATATATATATATATATATATATATATACAGTATATATATATTGTTACGCCGTCTCTTAATTTACTTAAATATCCAGGTTCTAGGCGTAACCAAACAAAAAAAGTGAAGTAAATTAAAAGGGAATAAAAATAAATAAAGTAAACCTGCAAGAATTTAATTAATTAAATATTAACACAATAAAGAGCCTCGTAGGCTGTCACAACAAATTGATTCACCATCGAAACTTTTAAGACACAAATGATAATAAACATCGAAACATCAAAAGAATAAAAATAGAGCATTGGATTACGTTAACACTGCATAAACATATAAAAACTAACACTGAAATTAACTAATGTGAAACAAAACTGAATTACTTAAATGTAACTAAGCAAATACTGATGGACACAAATAGGGACATAAATAGGTACTCACATAGATATACCCCACATTGGTGGCGACAGGAACAACACAAATAAATTTAGTACAAGTAACAGGTGACGAGTGTCACTCAAAGGATGTGAACTGTATGACAAGAGGACTGAACTGCCTTCCGTCAGTTGGTGGACTACTATATATATGGCCTTTTCCTGTCTGTGCAACCCGCCAGTGGGTCGTTTAACGATGCAGATGGTCGTTAGAGAACAAAGAATGCTTGTTACAATACTAAATGAAGAAATAAGATGGGCTTGAACAAATAATAACAGGTAAAACCTTAACAGCACAGGGTAAGGTGACTAGATTATATAATAGTAAATATAACACATCATTACAGGAATAATATGGAGCAACATGGAAGCATGTTATATAAAAAAAAATAGAAAAATACGACACGGTCGTAACAATATATATATATATATATATATATATATATATATATATATATATATATATATATATATATATATATATATATATATATATATATATATATATGCAATAGCAATCAAAGATATTGTTATATGTGTTACATTTACTACAACAAGGAGAGGGATAGGTACATTGTTTCCTGCTTCTCCCCACAACACTTCTATAGCCGCCTCGTTAGTAGCCTCGCTAAGCAAAGTGGAAGTGTTTTCAGTGCCCGTGAGGGTTGATAGTACAAGATTGGCTCTTGATATTGATAAGGGTGCATGGGCTAATGTTTTGGCCTTGATATCCTATCAGGAGTTACAACGTAAATTCCCTCACCGCGACTTCAAATAGAGGCCTAGTAACGCTGAACTTGAAGGAGTATCAGGTACTCAGTTGAGCATTAACGGAATGGTGACATTACCACTCAGATTCTCAAGACGTGGTTCTCCCTTCTACGCACTTTAATTTGCCAGCTGATGGGCTATTTGGGCTCCCAACCCTTAGAACGAACATGATATATGTTCATCCAAGTAATAATACTATTACGTTTAAAGGTGTTTCCTACAAGGCTATGCTTCATTCTGAACCTATGCTCACCGCTAGGTCGAAAGTGTTGTCCACCAATCCCATTAAGAGGAAGGCAGAAAATGCGTCAGAGCTGCCTCATGACCTCACACCCACACTTTCCCAGCGTGATTATAGCAGCAATAGTGCTGAATTTAGCAACAATCCTGTGAGCTGAAGCAAACATTTGTTTCTGCAAATGATTCGTTCACTGCCCAGGGTGTGACAGGATGTGACTGCAGTTGTTGTGACTACTCATCAATCAACATCCTGTCAACAAATTTCTTTCGTATGGCGTGAATAACCCCCAGTTACCAGCACCCCACCCTAGTGATGATGCCACATCCGGTCTGAGAGATGGTCTCAGCATTTTGAGGTATGGTATGGTGGATGACCTGGTGTAACCAGGAGCGGCGGTTTGCTGTACTCAGGATTTTTGTGAACATTGACCCAGTCACCGGACCTTGGAATCAGCTGTGTCTACTGTGAGCGACACACACGAGTCTACGGGATTGCGGCAACAATTTCACATTATCAAGAAATACTAGAAAGGATTCTTCAATCAAGCCTACAAGATATAGGTAGTATCTAGGCATACATAAAGTATATACACACTTTTAGATGTTCAAGACATGCCTTCACATTGATAGAACATCAATAAGGTCATTGTCATTGTTGTAAGTGCTTATCTTATTTTAATATATACTGAAGTGAAATATTTCCCGGTATTTATTAGAAATAGAAAATGTGGAATTCCTTAATTCTTTGCAGCCCGCTGGAATGCCTCCTCACCACCTCACTCTCAGGATTGGAACTTCTATAATGCTCTTAAGAAATCTTGAACTACCAATCCTCTGCAATGGCACAAAACTGGTGGTGAAGAGCATGATGCCACATGTATTGGAAGATAAATTACAGACGAGAAAAGCTAAAGGAGAGGATGTTTTTATACCAAGGATACATCTTATTACCATTGACCTGTCATTTGAGTTTAAGGGACTTCAGTTCCCGGTTAAAGTGAGCTTTGCCATGACCATCTACAAAAGCCTACCCGAGTGTGGGCTGAGATTACTACCAGTTAACACTACATCACCGGAGTCTAGGAAGGTTGTCAAAGTGGTTCTACATAATCAAACAATCTCTTGCTTAAGCAATCAAGACTTGTCGGTGTGCAACAGAGGACAGCCCCAGGTTAGTCCCCAGGCTGATCGCACTAACACAGGAGGACAGCCCCAGGTCAGCCCCGAGGCTGATCACACCAACACAGAGGACAGCCCCAGGTCAGCCCCGAAGCTGACCTGACAATTCAGAGGTCAGCCGCAGATCAGCTCCGAGCTAACTGCCGCAATATCCAGGTCAGCCCCAGATCAACACCGAACTGACTGCCGCAAGATCCAGGTCAGCCCCCCAGGTGGATCGTCGAAAGACGTGACGTCATCCCTCCCTGAGAAGGACGTCATCGACTCCTGACGTCATGGCCAGCCCAAAACTATACGGTCTCTCGACTCAGGTAGATCACAAACAATCATTATTTTATAAACTAAAACAACTACAAGCGAACTTCAGGAGGTCTTCACATGTAGTCAATATATATATATATATATACTTCATTTTTAGTCCATTTAACACGCGGACTTTGAACATACAATCAACGACCTCACCAGCAAGGAATCGAACCCTCGACCTACTGGGTGTGACTAGGGAACGCTTACCGGCTAGGCCACAAGGACACTAAAAGCAGTTCTAGACTCTGTTATATTTCACACAAAGCCTGTTCATCGAGCTGATGGCGCCGTGAACCTCATTGGGAAACTGCCCGTGCCTCGTATGTGGTGTCAGTAGCATTTTACCGAATCCAGCTGGTATGAAACGCGAGGTACATATATATACTTCATTTTTAGTCCATTTAACACGCGGACTTTGAACATACAATCAACGACCTCACCAGCAAGGAATCGAACCCTCGACCTACTGGGTGTGACTAGGGAACGCTTACTGGCTAGGCCACAAGGACACTAAAAGCAGTTCTAGACTCTGTTATATTTCACACAAAGCCTGTTCATCGAGCTGATGGCGCCGTGAACCTCATTGGGAAACTGCCCGTGCCTCGTATGTGGTGTCAGTAGCATTTTACCGAATCCAGCTGGTATGAAACGCGAGGTACATATATATACTTCATTTTTAGTCCATTTAACACGCGGACTTTGAACATACAATCAACGACCTCACCAGCAAGGAATCGAACCCTCGACCTACTGGGTGTGACTAGGGAACGCTTACCGGCTAGGCCACAAGGACACTAAAAGCAGTTCTAGACTCTGTTATATTTCACACAAAGCCTGTTCATCGAGCTGATGGCGCCGTGAACCTCATTGGGAAACTGCCCGTGCCTCGTATGTGGTGTCAGTAGCATTTTACCGAATCCAGCTGGTATGAAACGCGAGGTACATATATATACTTCATTTTTAGTCCATTTAACACGCGGACTTTGAACATACAATCAACGACCTCACCAGCAAGGAATCGAACCCTCGACCTACTGGGTGTGACTAGGGAACGCTTACCGGCTAGGCCACAAGGACACTAAAAGCAGTTCTAGACTCTGTTATATTTCACATAAAGCCTGTTCATCGAGCTGATGGCGCCGTGAACCTCATTGGGAAACTGCCCGTGCCTCGTATGTGGTGTCAGTAGCATTTTACCGAATCCAGCTGGTATGAAACGCGAGGTACATATATATACTTCATTTTTAGTCCATTTAACACGCGGACTTTGAACATACAATCAACGACCTCACCAGCAAGGAATCGAACCCTCGACCTACTGGGTGTGACTAGGGAACGCTTACCGGCTAGGCCACAAGGACACTAAAAGCAGTTCTAGACTCTGTTATATTTCACATAAAGCCTGTTCATCGAGCTGATGGCGCCGTGAACCTCATTGGGAAACTGCCCGTGCCTCGTATGTGGTGTCAGTAGCATTTTACCGAATCCAGCTGGTATGAAACGCGAGGTACATATATATACTTCATTTTTAGTCCATTTAACACGCGGACTTTGAACATACAATCAACGACCTCACCAGCAAGGAATCGAACCCTCGACCTACTGGGTGTGACTAGGGAACGCTTACCGGCTAGGCCACAAGGACACTAAAAGCAGTTCTAGACTCTGTTATATTTCACACAAAGCCTGTTCATCGAGCTGATGGCGCCGTGAACCTCATTGGGAAACTGCCCGTGCCTCGTATGTGGTGTCAGTAGCATTTTACCGAATCCAGCTGGTATGAAACGCGAGGTACACATATATATACTTCATTTTTAGTCCATTTAACACGCGGACTTTGAACATACAATCAACGAGGGTTCGATTCCTTGCTGGTGAGGTCGTTGATTGTATATATATATATATATAAATATATATATATATATATATATATATATATATATATATATATATAAATATATATATATATATATATATATATATATATATATATATATATATATATATATATATATATATATATTTTATGAAAATCCACAATGAAAACGTCTTGAATAAAGACGAAAGCTAAGGTACTCCGTTGTTTCATTTTCCCGTGTGATTTTATCAAGATATATATATATATATATATATATATATATATATATATATATATATATATATATATATATATATATATATATATATATATGCAAGTAAATCACTGTAGTTGCGCGTGATCTAGGTATATGCTGATAACCACAAGGAAAGAAGAAAGCACGAAGTTCTCAAGCGCTTTCGTGTAATTCACATCTTCAGGGGTGAGTACAGACTAAAGAGGAGTACAAAACAAGGTGTATATATACAGAGGGTGAGATCAGGTCCACAATGGTCAGGTATTAGGTAATGACCCTACGAATCTTTAAAGGCACTGCAACGGTCGGTAGTCAGGTCAGAGGGTAAGGTGACCCAACCTTCTCACCTGGCTACAAATCTTCTTTATTACAAAATTGTCCAGTTTGTACATGCCATTACTCAAATTCATGCTGACTACCTCGGTATGCTTAATGAGACTAGATTCTATAATGTTCCTACTGTCAATTGAATTACAAGGTAATATTGAGGAGGCATTATCCCAGTCAATGCAATGCTTATTATCCCTCAGATGAACAAACAGAGCATTGGATTCCTGACCTGTCCTAACAGTATATTTATGTTGTTTAAGTCTAGTTACAAGATCTTTACCTGTCTGGCCTAAGTAAAACATATTACATTCCTTGCAAGAAACTTTATAAATGCAACTAATTGTGTTGTTGGGGGAGTTCTTGATTAACATTTGTTTAACAGTGCATGAGTTTTTAAATGCCACATTGACGTTCCAGGTTTTTAGTTGTAAAGGAATTTGAGAGAATTTTTTGTGAAATGGTAATACTAAGAGATTCTTATGGTCTTGGGTGAGCTTGGGATCAGTTCTATAAAAAGATTTCTTAGTAATGTTCAGGCATTTGTCTATGAAAGATCTAGGGTATTTAAGGTTTGAGCCAATATTTTAGATATATTTATATTCCTCATCAATGAATGCCGGGCTGCAAATTCTCAAAGCACGTGAAAACATTGTTGAAAATATTGACTGTTTGACTTTATTATGGTGGGCAGAATAATAATGAATGTATTCTCACACATTAGTAGGTTTTCTATAAATACTGAACTTAAAGGTGTTACCTATTCTGTGTATCAGACAGTCTAGGAATGGCAATTTACAGTCATGTTCTAATGCCACAGTGTATTTGATCGAGGGGGCTAAGTTATGAAGTTGTGGCAGGAAAGCTTTTAGGTCCTCATTACTTGGCCAGAGACATAATACATCATCTTCATATCTAAACCAGACTGCTGAAGGTGGTAAAATATTACTTAATAGTTTCTTTTCAAAGAATTCCATATATAGGTTGCTTAGTACAGGTGAGAGTGGATTACCCATTGCCATACCAAATTTTTGAGCATAATATTCTCCATTGAATTCAAATTTACAATCCTTAATACATAGTTTGATGAGTTCGATGAAGTCGTTTTTCGAGACGGGCAATGAAATAATATCCAGGGAATCTATGAGGAACTCTAGTAAATCATCAAAGGTCCCAGTGAAAACACAACAAGAGTCAATCTCTCAAATTGATATTCCTAAATTATTAAGGGACAACATCCTCACCCTCTTTCATGATGCACCCCAAGCTGGACATCCAGGGCGAGACAGATGTCTAACATAAATTAGACAAAAATATTATTGGAAAACTATGAGGACCGACATCGAGCATCACATTGCTAAATGTTTATCTTGTGCAAAACACAAGGGAACAACGATGGATCCCGCTCCAATCTTAGAATACCAGACGCCGTAACGTCCATGGGATAAAGTTGCGATCAATTTATCGCAACTACTAAAAGCCATCAAGGCTCTACTTACGTACTTGTCTGCGTTGACCACTTCTCCAGATTTGTGGTACTAGCACCACTGCAGAACAAGTCGGCCGAATCAGTGGCTCATGCGTTAGTCACTCATCTAATCTGTCCTTTCTACACCTAGAGTGATACACTCGAATAACGGGGTAGAATTTAATAATCAACGCTTAGCTGCAATATGTCAACAATATGAAATCACACAAACCTTCACAACTGCCTACCATCCATCTTCAAATAGGTTCGTCGAGAGTGCAAATAGAATAAAATTCTTGAGATTCTCCGACATGTGGTGAATCCAATGCATAGTTCGTGGGAGGACTGGCTTCCACAGGTTGCAGCGTCCATCAATGGATCAATAAATAGCTTTACATGCTAATCGCCATACCACATAACTGACGGTACCGATAAATGCTTGCCATATGATCTACTAGCAGGAACCCCACAACCTGTGTTCAACATGGATGACTATGCCAAGGAACAAATCAATGTTTTCACGATCATCCATGGAAAAGTACGAAAAGACTTACCAGCCTCACGTGCTGAAATGATCTGCAAGCAACATAAAAAAGCTAAGCCTATAAAATTAGAAATAGGAGACAAAGTAATGATAAAAGCGCCGGAACGCATATCAAAACTCTCGCCTAAATTCACAGGTCCGTACGTAATTAGAGCGAAAGAACATGGAAACAAAGTCCAAGTAGTTGAGCCAACGTCAAATGTCACAGATTTAGTACATGTAGATAGAATGAAAAAAGTCAGTAGAGACTTAGTAGGGACCCCTAATGTCAGTCAAGTACATCCTACTTCTACTACAACAGTTGCTCAGCAAAATATAACGATAGACAATACATATCGCAAAAACTACGATCAGCAAACAAAAATCTTTAATTATCCTGTCGGTCTGGAGCGCGGTAACAACAGCCGCATCCCCAGAAGACGACGTCAATCTCGGAGCTTTAGTTGCCCCACTAGGCAAAGTACTGGTAGTACAAGACGTTGTAGCTGTCAAGTACGGGCTCCATGACTTAATGCGCATGCAGTGCATCTGACGTCAATAGCTCTCCACATTGAAACAGCTATGCAAACTTTGCAAGATCTCGAATAACAATCTACAATCTCTCCAACATTCCCTAAGAACATCTCTCTTCAACACGAACGTATGGATAGTCTACTTAAGAGAGTAAATCACTTCGAGGGGATGCTCCCTATATATCCTGAAGAATTCGGGACAAAATTTACATTTTCAGCGGCGTCAAAAACGTGGTCTGTTTAATTTTGTTGGGTTTTCATAGAAACCAATAATAGGCTCATAGCTGATCTTGTAAATGCAGGGTTAGGTCGTGTTGATACACAGTTGTTGCATATATCTAAAACTAAATATCATCTAACTCCTCTCTTTCAGGAGTGTGAAGTGAAATATTATTACCCCTTATTAGAAGCAACATTAGCACACAAGGAAATACTAATACACATTCCACTAAAATAAAATAAAACAATTTGATGCATGGCATTTGGAACCATTTCCATTTAAAGAGAATGAGGGACTATTAATTCTGAACAAATAAACTGAACTAATAGTAGTATCAGAGATTTTTCATTAGTTGCTGTGACTAAGCATGAAGTCCTAAATAATTGTAAGTCAACATATTTACACTTTCATGTTTGTCCTGCGTATGCTTTCGCTTTCACACGGGCTGCACAGGCTACATGTGAATTAACTATAGTGCAAACTAATGCCACTACAGGTCAACAACGATGTGTATACACTCCAATACCACATAGGTTAGGGCAATATTTCTCTTTCCCAAATCAAACCAGTGTGATACTTATATGATAGGATGTAGGTAAACATTTAGTGGTAGAAGATTATCATATAGCACCAGACTATTGTGAAATTAGCAGTATTGCAATCACAACCTTGCCTACTCGCCATCATCTTGCATTTGTGACAAATATTACTTCTAAATTGGTTCCCACACTATTTCCACCTAAATATAAGTTTCAGTAATCTTCATATTGTTTCTGATAAGCTTAACCTCCTATCTTATATTAATGAGACACATATTTATCAGTTCCTTGATTGTTTTGATAATTTGTTATAGGAAGATTTCTTTTAGGTACACATTATTTTCTAAGACGACTTTTCGGAAGGAATTGCAAAAGCATGTGCACGAAGAAAAAGTTTAGGTAAAGCACACCTTTATGTAACAAGGTTAGGTACACCTAGGATTTAAACTGTGAGGTCTCGGTTGGAGGTAGCCGAGCGTTGTAACGGCACCATTTGTATTTTATAAATATTTACCCAAATGCATAATACCAAATTATTCACCAAGTTATTCAACTGTGCCTCAGCTGTTGACGTTATGCATGGCTGAGGTTGCAATTACTTCGGGGAGCGAGCAAGGGCAGGCTGAGGTCAGCTCATGTTAGTGCAACAGGATATCTGACGTGTTTCCGTTCTCACACTCCTGAGGCCTGCTCCTCCCTTTCTCTCTTGGTTAAGAGAGGCTGGGAAGAGATGACTCATATTTTTTGTTACCCAGAGAACACCTCACCTAAATGTTCTCGTGTATAAGTACGCTAAGACATTTTCCCTAATAGAGAAGGTATAATTTATTCTCAACTGAACTAAGGACCTATTATTCTACAATAAAGAAAAACCACCAAAGTGTTTATTTCAGCCCAGCCACTTATTAATTCCAGAACTAATAAATAAATAAATAAATATATATATATATATATATATATATATATATATATATATATATATATATATATATATATTATATAAAATATATATATATAATATATATAAATATATATATATATATATATTATATATATATATATATTATATACTTCATTTTTAGTCCATATAACACACGGACTTTGAACATATAATCAACGACCTCACCAGCAAGGAATCGAACCCTCGACCTACTGGGTGTGACTAGGGAACGCTTACCGGCTAGGCCACAAGGACACTAAAAGCAGTTCTAAACTCTGTTATATTTCACACACAGCCTGTTCATCGAGCTGATGGCGCCGTGAACCTCAATGGGAAACTGCCCGTGCCTCTTATGTGGTGTCAGTAGCGTTTTACCGAATCCAGCTGGTATGAAACGCGAGGTACATATATATATACTTCATTTTTAGTCCATATAACACGCGGACTTTGAACATATAATCAACGACCTCACCAGCAAGGAATCGAACCCTCGACCTACTGGGTGTGACTAGGGAACGCTTACCGTCTACAGTGACTGTCAGTGACGCGAGACTATGTGTGGTAACCCAAGAGTACTTTTTGTTGTTATTTTCCGTAGAAAGAAGTTCTTGTGTCGAAGCCTGGTTGCAACAAAAGCAATCCAGGCTGACAGTAAATGTATCACTTAAAGAATTAAGGCTCTGTAAAGTCATACCCAAAGTAGAGTAATCACATGTGTCCCCAAGTTGAAAATTCTCTTTTAGAAGATTAATTTTATTACAGCATGAACGCGAGTGATTCATATATCCATGCAAATTGTAAATCATTGTATGGAAGCTTAACACATAAATGTAAGTGCAATTATATGCCCGTATCTGTGATCCTATCTTATTATTACTAAGGGTTATGACTGATTGGTTATGACAAAGTATAACCAATAACCTAGATGGATGTTGGAATTCATTAAATCATCATTTATCAAGTATAAATCATGGAATGTCGAGTGGTGGAGTGAACTTCTACGTAGATACGCCCTAATCTCCTGTAAGTAACCAGTGTGAAGGTATCGAATTCTACGGTAAGAAATAAGAAACAACATATTATAACCTTTATATAATATAATCCACTCATACTACCACCGATATACTCCAAAACCATGACAACATTTGACACTGAAGCAGGAGACATTAGCGTATATTCTCTCAACAAGGGAAGGAAGATTGAGTTCAGTTTTCATGTTGACTATCCTGGTGGAGGTGGAACAACCCAGAATAAATCTTATGACTTTGTTTTGAAACTTTTCAAGGGGATCTAGGGATTCATTGGGGAGTTAACATAGGGCAGGAGAAAGGTGAGCCTTATGAGAGGGGTTAGACGCTGTTGCAGTCGAACAATGAGGTCCCGGACGATGGGATGGACACATTGCCTTACAGGTGTTGCTGGAGTAATCCGTACAGATGCATCCAAATAGATGTACTGTGTACACAGACAGACAACACTCTCTCCCACAGTGAATTCTGGGAGTGTCCCCGGGTTACGAGGAGACAAGATCCTACTCTTGTCTGGGGAGAGGATGAGACCACAAGCAGAAGACGATGCTGAGAATGAGTTGAGGAAGCGTTGAAGATCTTCCGGCGATTCAGAGTAAATGCGGATATCATCTGCGTAACAGGTAACTGTAGTACCGGGAATGTCAGGAAGAGGAGAAAGTAGGCGATGCATACGGGCATTAATTAAAAACGAAGGGGTTAAGAGCACCACCCTGTGGAGTACCAAGATTGAAGCCCCTTAAAGAAGACACGAGAGGTTCTGTTCCGGAGGTATCCACGAATCCATCTTAAGAAATTACCTCTAACGCCGAAGTCTACGAGTTGATCAAGGATAATATATCTATTTGCAAATTCAAAGGAGCTTTAAAGATCGATGAAGGCTACGATACTCATGGGGGAGGGGCGAGTATAGAGTTCCTTGAGACAGTGTTGCGTACTCCGTTGTGGTAGGAAACCATATAAGCTGGATGAGAGTTTGTCCTCCAACCGAAACATGAGACGGGTAAGGATAATGCGTTCCGTCACCTTGCTAAAGCAAGAGGTGAGGGAAATGGGTCTGAATTTGGGCAAATACCCCGTGCGGAGACATATCGTAAAGCAGGAGGAGGGGGTTACAAGGGACTTTCAAGAGTAAACGTGGTGTGCCCTCAAATGAGGGCACACCACACCTCCTCCTCGGTTATCTCCACCGTATCTTCTTCAATGACCTTCAGCAACGCTGCCATGAGACGGAGGGCGCGGATATTTGACTGGGAGGAAAGGGTTTCCTAAATGTGCTCTGGGAGATTACGAACTTGGGATTGTTCTGACTATGTTTTGACAAGATCTTGTGCGCACTCTGCTGGGCTGTGGTGTAGGGCACTAGGGGACTTTTTCTTGACCACCTTGTTGATGGGTCTACATGGCTCCCACGCTAGTCTAATGGTTAATGCTGCCGGTGAGATTACGCCAGTATTCAGTCCAAACACATTGTTGGAGGGTAGTAGGCAGCTACCAAACAGGGAGGTACTACTACCTGGGAAGATATTGGGAGCATGATGTATTGTCTAATGGTACTGTAGACCCTTCTGCCATATGGCATCACGAAAATGTGACCAAGTCCCAGGTTGCTGAACTGACTTTCTGCCTCATTTACACACAATTGCAGGGTCTACGTCTGACATTTCTAACTGCTTGAGTTACTCTATTTGTGATACTTCGGTAAGCATCAACGAATGTTATGGGTCTTTTTGCAAATTTCCTGTGGAATTTGTGTTTTTCTTTTATCATTATTTTAATTTTGCTTGTGTTATAGGGTTTGGAAATGGATACAGTTTTCACTGACTTAGTTTTGAGGGGGAAGCATTTATCAAAGCAAGCACTGAAGATGCAAGAGAAGTTGCAGCTGTTCACGTAAGGGTTCTCGGAGGCCCACTCTTGTTCATAATATACATTAGCGATCTAGATAGTGGGACCAGCAGTGACATAAGCAAGTTTGCGGATGACACCAAAATTAATAAAGGGCAGGATGCAAATGCACTACAGGAGGATTTAAATAAACTGCAGGAGTGGTCAGAAAAATGGCAAATGAAATTCAACACCAGCAAGTGCAGCGTACTTAATATTGGAAGATCAAATACTGCAAACGTATACAGCCTTAACAACATCGAACTAGAGGAGTCAACTTATGAAAGAGACCTAGGGTACTCGGAAGCCCGGACCTTCGGCCTAGAAAACATTGCGTTAATGTTCGAAATAAGGCAAACAGAGTATTAGGGTTTTTTATCTAGAAGTGTAAGTAATAAAACTGTGGAGGTCATATTGCAATTGTACCTTGCGTTCGTCAGGATGCATCTCGATTTTGCTGTTCAGTTGTGGTGCCCCTATTATAGAATGGATATCAATTCACTGGAATCGATGCAGCGAAGAATGACGAAAATGATTCCGGGACTTAGAAACCTTCCCTATCAAGATAGATTAAAGAAACTAAACTTGCATTCCCTAGAAAGATAAAGAGTACGGGGAGATATGATAGAAGTATTTAAGTGGGTGAAAGGAATCAATAAAGGAGATAGATATAGAGAAAGTTCTTATAATATCCGAGCAGGATAGGACTCGTAGCAACGGATTTAAGTTTGATAAGTTTAGGTTTAGGAAGGAGATAGGAAGAAACTGGTTCACAAATAGGGTGGTGGATGAGTGGAACAAGCTTAGCAGCTTTGTAGTAAATGCTGGGATGCTTGAAAGTTTTAAAGGGAGACTAGATAGATTCATGGACGATAGAGGGTGGTCGTAACTCCCGACAGGAGCTGCCAAGCACAGGCCAACCGGCCTATTGCAGATTCCTTATTTTTTTATGCTCTTATTATGTTCTTATGTTTGAGGCTGGCTGAGGAATGTTAAGGAATGTGGGTATGGTGAGGCCTACAAGGGCCCTCACACCACACGGTAAGCTGATATGAGGGGAGAGAGAGGGAGAGAGAATAACCGGGGAATAATGGTGTAACTGGTGATAACTGAGAACAGGGATACCAGATTTCCAGGCGGTAGGTTATATTATTTCTACAGGGGCTCTGCATTACTGCATACACCGAAGACACCTAGAAAGAACAATACTCTACTCCATACACAAGGAAATTGAGAACTAATCATAACGGTTCTTCGTTTATTAACGATGTTACTCCAAATGAAGAGTTACACTTCAACACAATAACCTATCTTCCTAGCTAGCTAACAAGGGGCCACATGAATCACAATAAATTTCGTGAAACGGATAAAACCTAAAAGGTACTCACATAAACACCCGTCATATGAGATGACACCCACATGCACCCACACTTACCTTTCTCCAAAACCAGATTGTCTTTTTCAAACTGTGTCCCCCACAAAGGTGGCTCCACCTCTTCAAGACGTCACGTCTCAAATGTTTTCTTATTGGTTCAGACATAAGGAAGTCGCTCGAACCCTCAGACGGGCGTGAAACCCGCATGGCATTGTTACAATACTCCTCCTCGTTGCTTATATTAAAACTTGGCAGACGGTCACAAAATATCTTGCAAATTTTAATTCCTAATCCTAGCTAGGAATATCTAAAACTAATTTGCATATCAGACTGACAACACAAATCATGTTTCTCAATATTTACACATCAAACTGTAATTTGCTAGATAACACAAATGAAAAGAATAGAAATTCTAGTAAATATCAATATAATATTAAAATGCTCTTAGTATTTAAGGAAATAAACTAGAAATTGCTGAAAGCAAGCATGAACAAAATTTCAAATATGAATCACACAAAATCATGAAAACTAAAATTATGGATAACTCAATATAAGAAATCAGCAATGAAAGTACTCTTAAAGAAAAAAATCATGAACAGTGGTAAACCAAATTACTCTATAAAAAATTAAATTCAATCCGGTATCAACTCAAAATAAAAATAAATTTCAATGAGATATCAAGTTACTGAAAAAGATTCATAATAAAATCACTTATATGAAAAACAAAAGGCTTAATTACTAATCATGCACAGACGAACGTATTTAGAAGATGGATTTTTTCTCTTTTTTTTATCAAAAATCAAATTTTCAACTCTTCATGAATCTTCAACATAATTTTCAAAATTACTAACATTTCAGCTTCCATCTACTATGAGTGAACAAATCGTTTCTTGAGATGTGAGTTTCTTCACTACATTATCCACTATGTAATAACTGCCTAGAATTACTTTTATTAGACATATCGATTGTACCTCTTCTCTGGTACTGATTTCGTCAGCATAACCTCACTATGCAATGGCGATGCTTATTGGGCGGCCTAGTTTCAGTACTTAAAACGGGGACGGGAGCTTTTCCAATAGTGGGGGGACCAGCTAGTCAGTTTTCTACAGTGGGAATGTCAATTCCACAGGACATAGGATGTAATCGCTCATAGAGGCGATTTTGGTATGTGCAGGACAATAAGACCCTTGTCGTTGACGCGATGAGTATAATTCGGTCAAAACCTGTTGAATACAATTCACAAAAAACAACTGCTGGTACATTAGGACACAGTTTGAACAATACGATCAATATACAGTACAAAATTACACTTATTAAAGTTATTTAGAGTTCTCAGAGGATTCAACAGCTCACAATCACGCTCACGTTTTGAGGTCTAGGGTTAGACCAACGAGAACAAATATAATGTCCTGCGGGAAACTGCTGTGGGCGAGAATGAAGATGTTGCCTTTACAGTAGACGGCGATAGACTGTCCCTCAGGCAGTCACACAGCTGCTACCAGCTCCATCTCACTTAGTAAGCTATTCTGAGTTGTAAACAATTTCTTCACTTAACATGTGGTAGGCGTGCACAATTTATGCGTGGCAATAACATAGGATCCTCTCCTTCTCTTCTCAACTTCACAAGAATCTTCTCCTCCAGCTCCGATCACAACACACAGCATCAATCGTATCCACAGTAACCACCATTCCATCTGTACTAACACCTCCGTGAACTGTTATGTTGCACCGTTGTACGTTTCTTTCACTCTATCAGGTTCGGCATGACGCATCTACATTGGTAGGTGCCTATGGGGTGGATCCTCAATAGAGCTTACCAACGGGACAGGGGTTTTCCAGGACAGTGTGTGTCACTTCCCTGGGACATCAACTTCTCACTTTTCTCCTCCTCCTCGCTTCTAGCAGCTGTCGTTCACAAATAGTTTGGACGTTGCAAATGCTGACTATTGCCAACACATTGAATTCGGACCAACACAATTCAGATCAGCCCCTTCCTACCCAACCAATTAAGGCAAGGCCCCTAGGTCAAAGAGAGGCATCAAGTCGACTCCATCGTCCCTAGCGTAGCCTGCGTGCACGAGCTGCCTGTTGCTGGAGTGGACCTCATACTCGGTAACGATTTGGCGGGAGGTCAAATGGGGAACGTAACCCCACCGCCTGTGCTGCTGGAAAGACCAGAGTCAACTGTAGAGCTGCAACAACTTGAAGATGATATGCTCGGTGTTTTCCCTTTGTGTGCTATGACTCGTTCTATATCAATGACTAATGATCATAATGTAACTCCTGTTGTAGATGATTTACTTTCCTTAGGACTTTTTGCTAACCCAATTGCTTCCAAAGACATTTCTAACGTAGATAATGCTGTGACCGGGAGTTGCTTTAATAGCTGCGCAGGAGCAAAACGATTCAATTCGGCTCTTGTTTGACCAGGTGTCCGATTGTGCCAATGATTCAGGCCCTACCACGAGATATTTAAGTCAAGACAGTGTTTTGTGCCGCCGCTGGCTCCCACCGACTATGTCAGAGGAAGACGCGGACTGGGCGTCTATCACTCAAATAGTTCTCCCACACTCTGACAGACAACATGTTCTAGCTCTGGCCCATGACGGTCGCTTTTCTGGACATCAAGGTGTCTGAAAGACGTTCAACAGGCTGGCCAGAAAGTTCTATTGGCCAGGTATGAGGAGAGATGTCACTAAATATTGCAAGTACTGTCATTCTTGTCAAAATGTAGGGAAAGCCAATCAGGCTATTCCACCTTTTCCACTTGTAAGAGTACCTCACGTACCTGAGCCTTTTACAACAGTACAGTGTGACATTGTAGGCCCTCTGCCTAAAACTTCTAGTGGGTTGGAATATTTATTTACAGTCATTGATACCTCCACTAGGTACTTGCATGCTGTACCTCTTAGGAAAGCTACTGCTAATATCATCCATTTTGTTTCTCATACTTCTACTGTTCGCTCATCAAGTAAAAGATCCTTTGCACATAGTTAGAGATATATTGTTAGGTAGTAGTGAAGAGAGCATTAATGTATTAAGTTTAGTAGGAGATGTTAGAGAGAAGCTTCTAAGTTGTTGGAGCCTTACCGCAGACCACTTACAGCAGTCGCAGTCCAAGTCAAGACATGGTACGACAAGCGTGCCAAACACAGAGAGTTCCAGATAGGAAATCAAGTACTCATTCTCTTGCCGAGACATGGACAGCCGCTCCATGCAAAGTTCAGTGGGCCATATAGAGTGGTGAAGAAGGTAGGCCCTACAAATTATATTATCTCTACCCCTGACAGGCGCCGACTACAGCACTTTTGTCACGTCAACACCATCAAGCTGTACCACACACTTCCAACACCTCCATCTGTTGCTGATGATCCAGTTCCCGTGTGTGCCGTTGGCATTTTCTTGGTTGACGGTGAGAAAGAAGTGGAAAAACAAGGGGCAAGTCCACTCGCCCTGTTATCAGTCAGGGTTTGGCAGTCCAATTCCGTGGAGTTGCAGGAGAAGCTACAGCGTCTATCGGGACACCAGAGAGTTGACGTGCTGGCCGCCATCCAACAACATCCTCTTGTCTTTCAAGACAGGCCTGGCTGTACCACTGCCGTGGTGCATAATACTGATGTTGGTTCTGCTAGGCCTATCAAGCAGGCTCCCCACCAGCGAGTGGTGCTCACCAGTCACTCTAGTACCGAAGAAGGACGGCACTCTTCGATTCTGCATCGACTTCCACAAGGTGAACGCCGTCACCAGCAAGGACAGCTTCCCTCTACCAAGAGTCGACGACTGCATCGAAGCAATCGGGAACGCGAAGTTCCTCTCTAAGATTGATTGCCTTCGAGGGTTTTGGCAAGTACCATTGACCAGTCGTGTTAAAGACATCTCCAGTTTTGTGACATTAGGTAAGACAAATAAACTTAATGTTATGCCTTTCGGGCTTTGCAATGCCCCTGCTGCTGTACCTTTCAAAGGCTGATGTCACAAGTCACGGCCAATTGGCCTGGTTGTGTAGTATATTTAGATGATGTAATTTTTTCTGACACTCGGTCAGACCATTTATGTCAGCTAGACGCTCTCTTCACTGAGTTCGAAAATGTAGGACTTGTTATAAGCTTTGCTAAGTCAGAATTTGTTTGTGCTCAACTTTTGTATCCGAGACATGTAACTGGGTTGGAAACTTGCTCCTCCTACAGCAAGGTGTGACACTATTTCTCAGATGCCTGTTCTGTGTAACAAACGACAAGTCCGCAGTTTTTGGGTTGTGTGGGTTATTACCAGAGATATATTTGTAATTTTGCCGAGTTGGAACTACCGCTTTCTGATTTGTTGAAGGGTAATATATTTTTGTTGGACTTCAAGGTGTCAGGATTCTTTTCAAAACTTGAAAAATGTATTATGCTCGTATTCAATTTTAAGAGCCCCTAATTTTTCTAAGCCTTGCAAGCTAGCCTGTGATGCTAGTGATCTGTTATCTAGACCCACAGAATGAACACTTATGTTATCAAAATTTGTGCAAGCAAAATTTTATTTTATTGGGGGGAAGTGTTACGACCGTGTCTTATTTTTCAATTTTTTTTATATAACATGCTTCCATGTTGTTCCAAATTATTCCTGTAATGATGTGTTATATTTACTATTATATAATTTAGTCACCTTATCCTGTGCTGTTAAGATTTTAACTGTTATTATTTGTTCAAGCCCATCTTATTTCTTCATTTAGTATTGTAACAAGCATTCTTTGTTTCTCTAACGACCATCTGCATCGTTAAGCGACCCATGTTTCACAGGCTGGTCGCATTGGCGGGAAACGACCCTATATATAGTACTCCACCTGTAGACAAAGTTCAGTCCAGTCCTCTTGTCATTCAGTTCACGTTCTTATGAGTGACACCCTTTACCTGTAACTTATACCTTATATTTATTCCTGTGTTGTTCCTGTCGCCACCCATGTGGTATATCTACGTGAGTACCTATTTATGTCTCTTATGTGTCCATCAGTGTTTGCTTGGTTACATTTAAGTAATTCAGTGTTGTTTAACGTTAGTTAATTTCAGTGTTAGTTATTTTATATGTTTATGTAGTGTTAATGTAATCCAGTGCTTTATTTTTATTCTATATATTTAAGCAGTTCTTTTGATGTTTCGATGTTTAGTATCATTTGTGTCTTAAAAGTTTCGATAGTGAATCAATTTGTTGTGACAGCCTTCGAGGCTCTTTATTGTGTTAATATTTAATTTAATTAAATTCTTAAAGGTTTACTTTATGTATTTTTATTCCCTTTTGATTTACTTCACTTTTTCGTTTGTTTGGTTACGTCTAGAACCTGGATATTAAAGTAAATTAATAGACGGCGTAACAGCATTCAATGGGGGGGGGGGGGGGATGTATGCCATGCAAGTTTCCCACCAGAGGGGGGGGGGGGGTTGAAGAAAATAGAGAAATTAGTGAGAGGGAGAAGGGAAGGGTGAAAGTACGTTTTCCTTCATATATTATCTTAAGTTTACATGTTTGAAAGAATAATGGATACCCTTATTTTATGATTATTATAATGTACCATCCTTTTATTTATTTATATATTTGTTCAGTGATTCAAGTTTTAACAACGGAAATTTGATATTTTTTAACAACGTTGATATGAGGACATATATTGAACATAATGCCTCCCTTTTCTATAACCTCCTGGAATCTTCTTGGGACCGAGGACACATGGGTGGACGAGTCACATTCTGTCCAACTATTCATTCTTTTTATCAATTAACCGTGATTTTTGTTTTCAAGAACGGAAGTGATCAAGTAACAGTTCAATCTTAATTTTTTTTCTTCATTTCATAGTGTCTTTGTCTTTGTTTTCAAGGACGGTAGTGGGAGATAGACATGATCAAGTGTTACTGGTGGGGGAACAAGGCCGAAGGCAAAACCACACCCCGTTTCTCTCTTACGTTGTTTATCTGGGGCTTTCCCTCAAGGAAGCCAGACGCCTCATCAACCCTAATCGCACTTTTCCTGCCAAAAGCTTACTTGCATTACACCCCAGAATCTCAAGTAAAGGCATAGATAACTAAGGGAAAATTAAGTCCATGTGACACCTCCCCTTCAGTTCACTGGCCACCACCTTCCTGGTTGGTTGGTTGTTTATGAATTGAGTCTATCAACTGCCAGGGTCATTAAGGCCGTAAACGTCAAGCTACATCCAATAACCTTAATACTTTCTTCAGGTGTTAAATATAATTATAAGACCACATACATTCTCACTACGTATGTGGCCCTTGACTTATGTCCTTCTATCCTACCCAGATCCGCTATACCTAGCTCTCCCCTCATCAATATCTCCCCCACCCTCTTGTGACCCGTCATGTAGGAAGGCCTTGAACTCGCGGGTATATTAGCAGGGGGATAGATGATTAATAACTTATGACAGCGACTGTACAGTCTCCTGCAGTTCTGCGTGCGACAGGTGCTACAGCGTTGGGAAAGATGTGGCACTGTACCACTGTGTTTGTCTCCAGCCACTTGTCAAATCCTGTCGTCTTCGTGGGGAGTGATCACTTGGGGATAAAATAAAAAATCGTGTATGACTATATGATTGTCCTATACACCAGAATCAAATCTATAATGATTATAAATATACAATGCACAATACAAGGGTAGGAGTTAGGTGGACACAAAGATCAAATGAAGAGTATGAATTCCGAACACATGATGTTCGGTCTTATGAGTCAGTGGAAGCGCGGCGGTCCAAATCTGAACCGACTGAAAAATATTTAACTGAGATTGAAATATAAAACATTTTTTTTTTTTGAATAATTGACCTCAAACAATGAGAATGGCTTACTGACCAGATACATAGGATTGTGTCGGTGCACAATCCCCCCTCCCACCATTTCTTAATATTTCGGCCTAAAATGAACTCAAGGTGCCGTTTAGCTGATCTAATTTCCTGATTGGCCACATTTAGGGCTCTTTTATATGCTCCATAATCCGCAAGATGTTTTATGCTCCAGTATGTCTTCCAGTGCTGGTATTTTCTTTTACAAACTTTCCTGGATTTGTGATTCGTCCACCTGGTCTTATTCCCTCTTCCTTGTTATTTGGGGTATACATTCCTCCCTGTTATCTTGTATACATATACATGTACTTTGTGTTTATGTGTTTATGTATTTATTCAAATTCCTGTCACTTTCCACACCCACCAACATGAGTCAAACACCTCAACTAGTGTTCAGAACTCCAAAGCAAGTGTTTACAATTGTAAATATAACAACTAAAGTAGTGTTATGAAACACCCATGTCCAATCACCACTTTTGGTGCTTGGTAACACTACAGCTGGTGGCTTGTGAACTTTAATTGGTGTATTGTAACAGTTCCTTTTAATAGTGAGTTTGTCCTTCTTGAGACGGTAATCTCCAAGATTAAAGTTATATATTCTTCCTCAATTATTCTTTATTTTCAAAGATTGTATTCCATCTTAATGTGTAGTGGTCGCTGGCAGGAGTTAGTTTTACCCGATGTGGACCTTGTTCTCCATAGCTTCCTCAGTAGTCAAGACTAAATCTAGAATGTTGTCTCCCTCTGTGAGCTCCCTCACGTGTTGTCTGAGGAATGAATATTGAATAAGGTCAATAAATTCTTTTCCCTCAGATTATGTGGTAAGATTCACCAAATCTGTCGTTTCGTGATTAAAATCTCCCATGATGAGGACTTCTGCTCTGGATGCTATCTGGATGACTCTGAAGATCTACCATTTCACCTATGATGCAGAATCAGACCTTCTGTCAGCTTGTTTTTGTTTTGTTTTATCAAATCACACCAAATAGAATCGGATGATCCCATTTCTTCTAGGTCACCCGTTCTGGTTAATGTTGTCTAGGAATATAGTCTAAATATTCGTATATACTGTCATCGTGGAGTTTGAGTGATAAATCAACGTTGCAGTATATTTGTCTTGTTGCGGTATGTAGGTTCCTCACCTGTCTGGAGTTGACCCTCGTTTATTGCGTATTGCATCTTAATCAAGTCTCGAGATGCCTTGTGTTGTTAACTAGGTACCCGACTTGTCTTGGGTCTAATCTGGCCTATCTTATCCTATATCCTAGTCAAGTATCAAAATACTTTGTCTTATTAACTAGATTCCTGACCGGTTTAAAGTCTACCTTAATTCATCTTATTTTGTATCATAATCAAGTGTCCAGTGGTTGTTCAATGAGTTCTAATTCCTTCTGTTCTGATATCCCTTGTCTCTTCCCTCTGAAGCTAATTACAATTGCTGCTTCTACTACATCAATTTACAATCAAAGACAAAAGTCGTGTCGCGGTTTTGTCCGAAGATTGAATATATCTCGTGAAACATTATGAGAGCCCCCGACCACATGGCAGAGCGCACCAAAAGTTAGCCCTTCGGCATATGTTTTCACCAAATTTCACGACACGACTTTTGTCTTTCATTATACACTATTTTTTTAATTTTGGTACATTAAAAATTACAGATTAAGCTTTCTAAAAAGTTTTATTTTAAAGTTTCGTTATATTTAAAGTTTTGTTTGTACCGACGATTTCCTTCTCCCCAACCTTTAAATAATAGCTGTTTCTTTATCGAGATTTTCAGTGTCGGCCTTTCCAATTATGGCGGATATTTCGTCTTACTCACTTATTCTTACCTTTTCCTTCTCAAGTTATTAAACGAGACCAGGGGAAACCCCTTGACCAAGAAGCTGGAAAATAATATATCTATTCAGTAAAATTGTCATACAGGTTTACAAATGAATAAGCATGTTTATAAACATTGCAGTTATACAGTTCAGCATGAATAAAAACAACAGAGGTATACAGTGCACGTAGGTCGTGGGGGTATACAGTTTCTAGTGTGCCGAGACAGAGCAGGTAAACAACAATGGTAAACAGTAATACAGGGGCGGATCCACGGCGGGGTCCTGGGGGTCCGGACCAACCCCTTGCACCGAGCAGTTCGGCTAGTGAGCTCTTCCGCGGTTCGGTTACATCCCCATCAAGGGAGTGTATCCTTACCCTATGTGCCCTCATTGTAGAGGAGGCAAGGTGGACAAGCCGCCTTTTGAAATTCGATAGGTAGCCTACCTAGTCTGGGTGAGTTAACCTACCACAGGAATTACAACACCTCCCACCGCCTTTTGTCGGTCGAATGGTCGAAAGGTGGTTCCCGTGTATCTCTCCCAGAGCCCCGTCAGGGGAGCCTACTTCCCTAGTGTGTATCTAATCTGCTCACTTATAGGCGTGAGCCCTAGTGTACCTACTTTGGGGGGGGGGGGGGGTACAGGATATGCGACCCCCTTCCCGGGTGGACCCGCACGATCACGGTTTCCCAGGAAGGCTCGGCGGAGGGATGGTTCTGCTCCTTCTCCCTTTCGTGTTCACAAGCTCCTGGGAGGGAGGTGAACATTTACAGGGAGGACCCAAGGACGAATACACCTCTAGGATGCAGGTCCCCAGGCCAGAGCGAAATAGAAAGAAGAATAAAGGAGGAATAGCCACTGGTGCAAGAAACACAAGTGGGGTCGCGGCAGGCGTCCGCTACAGGAAACCGTAGCAGAGCACCCAATCTGGGCCGCCTCTGAACAGGAGTCACCCCTGATCAGTGGGGAGGCACAGAGAGGGCGTTGTCAGAGACGAGCTTCCCAAGTGTAGAAGTGTTTGTTGGTGAGGTGATATTTTGCGTTCCGGTCGTCAACGGTAAGAGACAGGCTAGCTGGCTTGGCTGTGAAGGATGAGAAGAGAGGTCCAATCACGACGAAGGGTGGCTGTTCTGATAGCGATGAAGGCCAGGTGAGGTCTTATATAACCGCGGTAGGCGTGGCTTGATGGAAGGCCCCCGCTTTGTTCGGCGTAGCTGGTTACCTGACCTTGACCACGAGGAATACGCCGGCAGATTCGCGGGGAGTCGGCCAGTCAGCGACACACGGCGTTTATAGGGGAGGCCTCCACTACAATATAACTGAGCTTTTCTGTTACTCCAGCGATAAATACGTTTTGTGTTTACATTTCACACAATTATCTAACTTCTATAATACAGACTGACAACACTTTCTATGTTTCCATCGGATTCTCTAATGTGCATATATCAAAACATTATGACTTCAGGTATGAACGGCCGCCGCGTAAGAACACACGATACATATGATTACAGCTGGCAAACAGAGTACTCAACACATACTCTCTCAACACGAAATACTCTACACATGCAGATGAAACATGCCTTAAGCTTTTACTCAATACATCTAGTCTATTTTTTCTCACGGTGGGTGTACCAAATTGACTGTACAATAAATTCATTCACTCACAATTTCAAATTCGGGAACACCCAAGGAGATATACTTAAATACTCCAGTCCCTGATAGAGAACACGAAAGGAAAACGAAAAACTTAGACATAGTGAAGTGATTAGAGAACGGACGTCTTTACGCCTTACTCAAGAGCGGATCCGGGAATATCAAAAGGGGAGTCCAAGAAGTTGTGGATGGGGAACATGGTGAGCAAAGCGACCCCCACCTAGTTGGGGGGATTTGAGGTGGGACTGCAACACCTCCCCCCCAACCACAAGATAATTTTTTTTATATCTGCCTAATATTATGGGCATTTTGAAGCCATGTGTATTTGATATTAGGAAATATTCTGAAGTCAATAGTAATTACTTTTTACTATACCAAAATGCCTGTGTACAATACTGCATCAATGAAAAAGTACTGGAATTTTCTGATGAAAAGGGGTTGGTCCGGACCCCCAGGACCCCGCCGTGGATCCGCCCCTGTATTACTGTTTACCATTGTTGTTTACCTGCTCTGTCTCGGCACACTAGAAACTGTATACCCCCACGACCTACGTGCACTGTATACCTCTGTTGTTTTTATTCATGCTGAACTGTATAACTGCAATGTTTATAAACATGCTTATTCATTTGTAAACCTGTATGACAATTTTACTGAATAGATATATTATTTTCCAGCTTCTTGGTCAAGGGGTTTCCCCTGGTCTCGTTTAATAACTTGAGAAGGAAAAGGTAAGAATAAGTGAGTAAGACGAAATATCCGCCATAATTGGAAAGGCCGACACTGAAAATCTCGATAAAGAAACAGCTATTATTTAAAGGTTGGGGAGAAGGAAATCGTCGGTACAAACAAAACTTTAAATATAACGAAACTTTAAAATAAAACTTTTTAGAAAGCTTAATCTGTAATTTTTAATGTACCAAAATTAAAAAATAGTGTACAATGAAAGACAAAAGTCGCGTCGTGAAATTTGGTGAAAACATATGCCGAAGGGCTAACTTTTGGTGCGCTCTGCCATGTGGTCGGGGGCTCCCATAATGTTTCACGAGATATATTCAATCTTCGGACAAAACCGCGACACGACTTTTGTCTTTGATTGTAAATTGATGTAGTAGAAGCAGCAATTGTAATTAGCTTCAGAGGGAAGAGACAAGGGATATCAGAACAGAAGGAATTAGAACTCATTGAACAACCACTGGACACTTGATTATGATACAAAATAAGATGAATTAAGGTAGACTTTAAACCGGTCAGGAATCTAGTTAATAAGACAAAGTATTTTGATACTTGACTAGGATATAGGATAAGATAGGCCAGATTAGACCCAAGACAAGTCGGGTACCTAGTTAACAACACAAGGCATCTCGAGACTTGATTAAGATGCAATACGCAATAAACGAGGGTCGACTCCAGACAGGTGAGGAACCTACATACCGCAACAAGACAAATATACTGCAACGTTGATTTATCACTCAAACTCCACGATGACAGTATATACGAATATTTAGACTATATTCCTAGACAACATTAACCAGAACGGGTGACCTAGAAGAAATGAGATCATCCGATTCTATTTGGTGTGATTTGATAAAACAAAACAAAAACAAGCTGACAGAAGGTCTGATTCTGCATCATAGGTGAAATGGTAGATCTTCAGAGTCATCCAGATAGCATCCAGAGCAGAAGCCCTCATCATGGGAGATTTTAATCACGAAACGACAGATTTGGTGAATCTTACCACATAATCTGAGGGAAAAGAATTTATTGACCTTATTCAATATTCATTCCTCAGACAACACGTGAGGGAGCTCACAGAGGGAGACAACATTCTAGATTTAATCTTGACTACTGAGGAAGCTATGGAGAACAAGGTCCACATCGGGTAAAACTAACTCCTGCCAGCGACCACTACACATTAAGATGGAATACAATCTTTGAAAATAAAGAATAATTGAGGAAGAATATATAACTTCAATCTTGGAGATTACCGTCTCAAGAAGGACAAACTCACTATTAAAAGGAACTGTTACAATACACCAATTAAAGTTCACAAGCCACCAGTTGCAGTGTTACCAAGCACCAAAAGTGGTGAGTGGACATGGGTGTTTCAGAACACTACTTTAGTTGTTATATTTACAATTGTAAACACTTGCTTTGGAGTTCTGAACACTAGTTGAGGTGTTTGACTCATGTTGGTGGGTGTGGAAAGTGACAGGAACTTGAATAAATACATAAACACATAAACACAAAGTACATGTATATGTATACAAGATAACAGGGAGGAATGTATACCCCAAATAACAAGGAAGAGGGAATAAGACCAGGTGGACGAATCACAAATCCAGGAAAGTTTGTAAAAGAAAATACCAGCACTGGAAGACATACTGGAGCATAAAACATCTTGCGGATTATGGAGCATATAAAAGAGCCCTAAATGTGGCCAATCAGGAAATTAGATCAGCTAAACGGCACCTTGAGTTCATTTTAGGCCGAAATATTAAGAAATGGTGGGAGGGGGGATTGTGCACCGACACAATCCTATGTATCTGGTCAGTAAGCCATTCTCATTGTTTGAAAGTCAATTATTCAAAAAAAAAATGTTTTATATTTCAATCTCAGTTAAATATTTTTCAGTCGGTTCAGATTTGGACCGCCGCGCTTCCACTGACTCATAAGACCGAACATCATGTGTTCGGAATTCACACTCTTCATTTGATCTTTGTGTCCACCTAACTCCTACCCTTGTATTGTGCATTGTATATTTATAATCATTATAGATTTGATTCTGGTGTATAGGACAATCATATAGTCATACACGATTTTTTATTTTATCCCCAAGTGATCACTCCCCACGAAGACGACAGGATTTGACAAGTGGCTGGAGACAAACACAGTGGTACAGTGCCACATCTTTCCCAACGCTGTAGCACCTGTCGCACGCAGAACTGCAGGAGACTGTACAGTCGCTGTCATAAGTTATTAATCATCTATCCCCCTGCTAATATACCCGCGAGTTCAAGGCCTTCCTACATGACGGGTCACAAGAGGGTGGGGGAGATATTGATGAGGGGAGAGCTAGGTATAGCGGATCTGGGTAGGATAGAAGGGCATAAGTCAAGGGCCACATACGTAGTGAGAATGTATGTGGTCTTATAATTATATTTAACACCTGAAGAAAGTATTAAGGTTATTGGATGTAGCTTGACGTTTACGGCCTTAATGACCCTGGCAGTTGATAGACTCAATTCATAAACAACCAACCAACCAACCAACCAGGAAGGTGGTGGCCAGTGAACTGAAGGGGAGGTGTCACATGGACTTAACTTTCCCTTAGTTATCTATGCCTTTACTTGAGATTCTGGGGTGTAATGCAAGTAAGCTTTTGGCAGGAAAAGTGCGATTAGGGCTAATGAGGCGTCTGGCTTCCTTGAGGGAAAGCCCCAGATAAACAACGTAAGAGAGAAACGGGGTGTGGTTTTGCCTTCGGCCTTGTTCCCCCACCAGTAACACTTGATCATGTCTATCTCCCACTACCGTCCTTGAAAACAAAGACAAAGACACTATGAAATGAAGAAAAAAAAATTAAGATTGAATTGTTACTTGATCACTTCCGTTCTTGAAAACAAAAATCACGGTTAATTGATAAAAAGAATGAATAGTTGGACAGAATGTGACTCGTCCACCCATGTGTCCTCGGTCCCAAGAAGATTCCAGGAGGTTATAGAAAAGGGAGGCATTATGTTCAATATAAATCCTCATATCAACGTTGTTAAAAAATATCAAATTTCCGTTGTATAAAACTTGAATCACTGAACAAATATATAAATAAATAAAAGGATGGTACATAATAATATTCATAAAATATGGGTATCCATTATTCTTTCAAACATGTAAACTAAAGATAATATATGAAGGAAAACGTACTTTCACCCTTCCCTTCTCCCTCTCACTAATTTCTCTATTTTCTTCAACCCCCCCCCCCCCCCCCTCTGATGAGAAACTTGCATCGCATACATCCCCCCCCCCTTTGAATGCTGTTACGCCGTCTCGTAATTTACTTTAATATCCAGGTTCTAGACGTAACCAAACAAAAGAAAAAGTGAAGTAAATCAAAAGGGAATAAAAATACATAAAGTAAACATTTAAGAATTTAATTAAATTAAATATTAACACAATGAAGAGCCTCGAAGGCTGTCACAACAAATTGATTCACTATCGAAACTTTTAAGACAAATGATACTAAACATCAAAAGAACTGCTTAAATATATAGAATAAAAATAAAGCACTGGATTACATTAACACTACATAAACATATAAAATAACTAACACTGAAATTAACTAACGTGAAACAACACTGAATTACTTAAATGTAACCAAGCAAACACTGATGGACACATAAGACATAAATAGGTACTCACATAGATATACCACATGGGTGGGGACAGGAACAACACAGGAATAAATATAAAGTATAAGTAACAGGTAAAGGGTGTCACTCATAAGAACGTGAACTGAATGACAAGAGGACTGGACTGAACTCTGTCTACAGGTGGAGTACTATATATAGGGTCGTTTCCCGCCAGTGCGACCAGCCTGTGAAACATGGGTCGCTTAACGATGCAGATGGTCGTTAGAGAAACAAAGAATGCTTGTTACAATACTAAATGAAGAAATAAGATGGGCTTGAACAAATAATAACAGTTAAAATCTTAACAGCACAGGATAAGGTGACTAAATTATATAATAGTAAATATAACACATCATTACAGGAATAATTTGGAACAACATGGAAGCATGTTATATAAAAAAAATTGAAAAATAAGACACGGTCGTAACACTTCCCCCCAATAAAATAAAATTTTGCTTGCACAAATTTTGATAACATAAGTGTTCATTCTGTGGGTCTAGATAACAGATCACTAGCATCACAGGCTAGCTTGCAAGGCTTAGAAAAATTAGGGGCTCTTAAAATTGAATACGAGCATAATACATTTTTCAAGTTTTGAAAAGAATCCTGACACCTTGAAGTCCAACAAAAATATATTACCCTTCAACAAATCAGAAAGCGGTAGTTCCAACTCGGCAAAATTACAAATATATCTCTGGTAATAACCCACACAACCCAAAAACTGCGGACTTGTCGTTTGTTACACAGAACAGGCATCTGAGAAATAGTGTCACACCTTGCTGTAGGAGGAGCAAGTTTCCAACCCAGTTACATGTCTCGGATACATAAGTTGCGCACAAACAAATTCTGACTTAGCAAAGCTTATAACAAGTCCTACATTTTCGAACTCAGTGAAGAGAGCGTCTCGCTGACATAAATGGTCTGACCGAGTGTCAGAAAAAATTACATCATCTAAATATACTACACAACCAGGCCAATTGGCCGTGACTTGTGACATTAGCCTTTGAAAGGTACAGTAGCAGGGGCATTGCAAAGCCCGAAAGGCATAACATTAAGTTTATTTGTCTTACCTAATGTCACAAAACTGGAGATGTCTTTAACACGACGGGTCAATGGTACTTGCCAAAACCCTCGAAGGCAATCAATCTTAGAGAGGAACTTCGCGTTCCCAATTGCTTCGATGCAGTCATCGACTCTTGGTAGAGGGAAGCTGTCCTTGCTGGTGACGGCGTTCACCTTGTGGAAGTCGATGCAAAATCGAAGAGTGCCGTCCTTCGTCCGTACTAGAGTGACTGGTGAGCACCACTCGCTGGTGGGGAGCCTGCTTGATAGGCTTAGCAGAACCAACATCAGTATTATGCACCACGGCAGTGGTACAGCCAGGCCTGTCTTGAAAGACAAGAGGATGTTGTTGGATGGCGGCCAGCACGTCAACTCTCTGGTGTCCCGATAGACGCTGTAGCTTCTCCTGCAACTCCACGGAGTTGGACTGCCAAACCCTGACTGATAACAGGGCGAGTGGACTTGCCCCTTGTTTTTCCACTTCTTTCTCACCGTCAACCAAGAAAATGCCAACGGCACACACGGGAACTGGATCATCAGCAACAGATGGAGGTGCTGGAAGTGTGTGGTACAGCTTGATGGTGTTGACGTGACAAAAGTGCTGTAGTCGGTGCCTGTCAGGGGTAGAGATAATATAATTTGTGGGGCTTACCTTCTTCACCACTCTATATGGCCCACTGAACTTTGCATGGAGCGGCTGTCCATGTCTCGGCAAGAGAATGAGTACTTGATTTCCTATCGGGAACTCTCTGTGTCTGGCACGCTTGTCGTACCATGTCTTGACTTGGACTGCGACTGCTGTAAGTGGTCTGCGGTAAGGCTCCAACAACTTAGAAGCTTCTCTCTAACATCTCCTACTAAACTTAATACATTAATGCTCTCTTCACTACTCCCTAGCAATATATCTCTAACTATGTGCAAAGGATCTTTTACTTGATGAGCGAACAGTAGAAGTAAGAGAAACAAAATGGATGATATTAGCAGTAACTTTCCTAAGAGGTACAGCACGCAAGTACCTAGTGGAGGTATCAATGACTGTAAATAAATATTCCAACCCACTAGAAGTTTTAGGCAGAGTGCCTACAATGTTACACTGTACTGTTGTAAAAGGCTCAGGTACGTGAGGTACTCTTACAAGTGGAAAAGGTGGAATAGCCTGATTGGCTTTCCCTACCTTTTGACAAGAATGACAGTACTTACAATATTTAGTGACATCTCTCCTCATACCTGGCCAATAGAACTTTCTGGCCAGCCTGTTGAACGTCTTTCAGACACCTTGATGTCCAGAAAAGCGACCGTCATGGGCGGTGAGCTAGAACATGTTGTCTGTCAGAGTGTGGGAGAACTATTTGAGTGATAGACGCCCAGTCCGCGTCTTCCTCTGACATAGTCGGTGGGAGCCAGCGGCGGCACAAAACACTGTCTTGGCTTAAATATCTCGTGGTAGGGCCTGAATCATTGGCACAATCGGACACCTGGTCAAACAAGAGCCGAAATGAATCGTTTTGCTCCTGCGCAGCTATTAAAGCAACTCCCGGTCACAGCATTATCTACGTTTGAAATGTCTTGGGAAGCAATTGGGTTAGCAAAAAGTCCTAAGGAAAGTAAATCATCTACAACAGGAGTTACATTATGATCATTAGTCATTGATATAGAACGAGTCATAGCACACAAAGGGAAAACACCGGGCATATCATCTTCAAGTTGTTGCAGCTCTACAGTTGACTCTGGTCTTTCCAGCAGCACAGGCGGTGGGGTTACGTTCCCCATTTGACCTCCCGCCAAATCGTTACCGAGTATGAGGTCCACGCCAGCAACAGACAGCTCGTGCACGCAGGCTACGTTAGCTATCCCTGAAAAACAAGAAGACTTGACACGTACTAAAACCAAAGGAGCTACACCTTGACCCCAAAGGGATCCCAAAACGACGTATTTGTCAGTCTTCCTCGCCGCAACAACACCCTCTTTGATGAGAGTTTGGAGACAACCCGAGTCTCTCAAAATAGTGACTGGTGTTGCGACACCAACTTCTACCGTCTAGGGACGATGGAGCCGACTTGATGCCTCTCTTTGACCTAGGGGCCTTGCCTTAATTGGTTGGGTAGGAAGGGGCTGATCTGAATTGTGTTGGTCCGAATTCAATGTGTTGGCAATAGTCAGCATTTGCAACGTCCAAACTATTTGTGAACGACAGCTGCTAGAAGCGAGGAGGAGAAAAGTGAGAAGTTGATGTCCCAGGGAAGTGACACACACTGTCCTGGAAAACCCCTGTCCCGTTGGCAAGCTCTATTGAGGATCCACCCATAGGCACCTACCAATGTAGATGCGTCATGCCGAACCTGATAGAGTGAAAGAAACGTGCAACGGTGCAACATAACAGTTCACGGAGGTGTTAGTACAGATGGAATGGTGATTACTGTGGATACGATTGATGCTGTGTGTTCTGATCGGAGCTGGAGGAGAAGATTCTTGTGAAGTTGAGAAGAGAAGGAGAGGATCCTATGTTATTGCCACGCATAAATTGTGCACGCCTACCACATGTTAAGTGAAGAAATTGTTTACAACTCAGAATAGCTTACTAAGTGAGATGGAGCTGGTAGCAGCTGTGTGACTGCCTGAGGGACAGTCTATCGCCGTCTACTGTAAAGGCAACATCTTGATTCTCGCCCACAGCAGTTTCCCGCAGGACATTATATTTGTTCTCGTTGGTCTAACCCTAGACCTCAAAACGTGAGTGTGATTGTGAACTGTTGAATCCTCTGAGAACTCTAAATAACTTTAATAAGTGTAATTTTGTACTGTATATTGATCGTATTATTCAAATTGTGTCCTGATGTACCAGCAGTTGTTTTTTTGTGAATTGTATTCAACAGGTTTTGACCGAATTATACTCATCGCGTCAACGACAAGGTCTTATTGTCCTGCACATACCAAAATCGCCCCTATGAGCGATTACATCCTATGTCCTGTGGAATTGACATTCCCACTGTAGAAAACTGACTAGCTGGTCCCCCCACTATTGGAAAAGCTCCCGTCCCCGTTTTAAGTTCTGAAACTAGGCCGCCCAAAAAGCATCGCCATTGCATAGTGAGGTTATGCTGACGAAATCAGTACCAGAGAAGAGGTACAATCGATATGTCTAATAAAAGTAATTCTAGGCAGTTATTACATAGTGGATAATGTAGTGAAGAAACTCACATCTCAAGAAACGATTTGTTCACTCATAGTAGATGGTAGCTGAAATGTTAGTAATTTTGAAAATTGATGTTGAAGATTCATGAAGAGTTGAAAATTTGATTTTTGATAAAAAAAAGAAAAAATCCATCTTCTAAATACATTCGTCTGTGCATGACTAGTAATTAAGCCTTTTGTTTTTCATATAAGTGATTTTATTATGAATCTTTTTCAGTAACTTGATATCTCATTTAAATTTATTTTTATTTCGAGTTGATACCGGATTGAATTTAATTTTTTATAGAGTAATTTGGTTTACCACTGTTCATGATTTTTTTCTTTAAGAGTACTTTCATTGCTGATTTCTTATATTGAGTTATCCATAATTTTAGTTTTCATGAGCTTGCTTTCAGCAATTTCTAGTTTATTTCCTTAAATACTAAGAGCATTTTAATATTATATTGATATTTACTAGAATTTCTATTCTTTTCATTTGTGTTATCTAGCAAATTACAGTTTGATGTGCAAATATTGAGAAACATGATTTGTGTTGTCAATCTGATATGCAAATTAGTTTTAGATATTCCTATTGCTCCCCGGTCGTATTAGTCAGAAAAAAGGACGGGTCAACTAGATTCTGTGTAGACTATAGGGAACTTAATAAGGACACAATTGCTGATAGCTATCCCTTGCCCAGAATTGACGAGACACTGGACCAATTGAACGGAGCTTCTATATTCACAGTTCTAGACTGTAAGGATGCGTACTGGAGTATACCAGTTGACCCGGCTGACCGCCCCAAAACTGCTTTCGCGGACGGCAGCCGTCTATTTTGTTTCAACAGGTTACCTTTCGGGTTAAAGGGAGCACCGGCCACGTTCATGAGGGCTGTGAACCACAGTCTCACACCAGTGCTTGGGCGGAACGCTATGGCTTACCTGGACGATGTTATCGTCTATAGTAAAAACATGGATTCTCACATGCGGGATGTAGATGAGGTTCTCTCGGTCATGAAAGCGGCCGGACTGAAAGTGTCCCTTAGGAAATGCGCGTTCGCGCGCCAGGAAGTTAAATTCCTGGGATTCATCGTAGGTCATGGCGGCGTTAGACCCGACCCGGTGAAAGTGAAAGCGATAGCAGAGATGCCACCTCCCACCACAGCCAGGGGTGTGAAACATAAGAACATAAGAATGGAGGAAACTGCAGTGGGCCTATTGGCCCATACTGGGCAGTCCCGTTTACACCCAACCCCTATTGCTCATATGAGCATCCAACCTATGTTTGAAGCAATTCAGCGTATTCGAGTTAATGATGATATTTGGTAACTTGTTCCATTCATCCACTACTCTGTTTCCAAACCAGTGTTTACCTATTTCACGCCTAAATCTAAATTTGTCCAATTTAAAACCATTGTTACGAGTTCGCTCCTGGTTGGATAATTTGAGTACCTTTGTAATGTCCCCTTTGTTTAGCCCTGCCTTCCATTTATACACCTCTATCAGGTCGCCCCTCGCTCTACGTCTCTCAAGGGAGTGCAAATTAAGATGCTTTAACCTGTCTCTATACTCAAGGTTCCTGATACCCGGGATTAGTCTTGTCATTCTCCTCTGAATTCTTTCCAAGGATTCTATATCCATTCTGTAATACGGTGACCAGAACTGGACTGCGTAATCCAGGTGTGGTCTCACAAGAGCAAGATACAGTTTTAGGATGACCTCGCTAGTCTTGTAACTAACACTCCTTTGTATGAACCCAAGTACTTTATTAGCCTTGTTTCGAGCAAAAACACATTGTTTACTTGGCTTAAGGTTCCTACTTATCATTACTCCTAAATCTCTCTCGCAGTCGGATTTCTCTATGGCATCGTTGTTCATCTGGTATCTGGTTTCCCTGTTTACATTTCCTATACTGAGTACTTTACATTTGTCAATGTTGAATTTCATCTGCCATTTTTCAGACCATTCGAAAAATTTGTTTAGATCCTCCTGTAGTTTTGCCGAGTCCTCGTCAGATTTGATAACACGTCCTATTTTAGTATCATCAGCAAATTTACTTATGTTGCTGTCTATGCCGATATCTATGTCGTTTATGTATATAATAAACAATAATGGTCCAAGTACTGAGCCTTGGGGAACTCCACTTGTGACGTTGCTCCAATGGGACTTAGTGCCGTTAATGCTCACTCGCTGTTTCCTGTCCTGTAACCACGCCCTAATCCATTTAAGGATGTCACCTTTGATGCCATGAGCTTCTACCTTTCTAATTAGTCTTTCGTGGGGTACTCTGTCGAAGGCTTTGCTAAAGTCGAGATATACCACATCATAATTGTGCCCCTCGTCCACTGATTCGAAAACTGATGAAAAGAATGTTAATAGATTAGTTAGGCAAGAACGTCCGCTTGTGAAGCCATGCTGGGAATCATTGATCAATCTGTGCTTCTCCAGGTGATTTCGAATAGAGTTTGAAATGATTGCTTCCAGTAATTTGCCTACTATTGATGTTAGACTGATTGGGCGGTAGTTAGAGGATAGTGATCTATCCCCCTTCTTGAAGATCGGTATTACATTCGCTATCCTCCAGGATTCTGGTACTACACCTGTTTTTAAGGACATGTTAAACAACTTTGCTAAGGGCATACTAAGCTCTTCCTTACATTCCTTTAATACTCTGGCAAATACCTCATCGGGACCAGGTGACTTATTAGGCTTTAGTTTGTCTATTTGCTTACTAACATCGTTACTAGTCACTACTATCTCACTTAATTTGTTTTCTTCACTATCTCTGAATAGAGTCGGTGCCTCGGGTATCATGTTTAAATTTTCGCTGGTGAAAACTGTTGAAAAATATTTATTCAAATTATTGCTCATTTCTCCGTCGTTATCAGTGAGCTCGCCGGAGTCTGACCGTATTGGTCCAATCTTTTCTCGTGTTTTAGTTTGGTACATTTGGTAGAATCCTTTGGGGTTTGTCTTTGCCTCCCTTGCTATCCTTACCTCATTATTCCTCTTTGCTTTCCTTATCTCGGTTTTAACCCTACTCGCCAATACCCTATAATAGTCCCGGAGGTGAATTTCGCCACGATTTATCCTTCTACCTATAGCCTTCCTTTGGCCAATGATGTTCTTTAAATAATTATTTATCCATTTAGGGTCATTGTTGTTTGATCTGAGTTTTTTGTATGGTATGTTCTGCCTTTGTGCATTAAGTAACTCACTATTTAAATTGTCGTGGAACTCGGCAATCTCAGATCTCGTTATCAGGTCGGTGTCATCTGTCAGGTTCACGGCCAAGCGCGACACCCCCTCTCTCAGCTGCCTCTTTAAACTGTCAAAGTTTGCCCTTCTGAAATCTGGTACTTTAGTGGAATTTTCCTTACGTCTGCCCTGAAAATCTAACTGGAATCGAATTTCTTTGTGATCGCTGTTTGCAAGTTCGTTCCCTACCTCGACATTGCTAATGAGGTTTTCTCTGTTTGACAAAACTAAATCCAATATATTATTACCCCGTGTGGGTTCGGTTATATGTTGACTTAGGAAACAGTCCTGGATCGTCTCGAGAAAATCCTCTGATTCTGAGTTTCCCGTAAGGTCGGTCCAATCTATTTGGCCAAGGTTAAAGTCGCCTACTATACAGACTTTGTTGTGTATGGAAGCCCTGCGCATTTCATCCCAGATAAGTCGCTCATTGACTCTGTCAAGATTGGGGGGTCTATATATTACTCCTGTGATTAATTTTTCCCGACCGTCGCTTAATTCTATCCAAATTGTTTCTGTATTCCTCTCAGTTTTTATTTCCTTATTTATTTCACACTTCAGGTTATCCCTAACATAGATTGCTACTCCGCCTCCTTTCCTGGTCTGCCTATCGGTATGGAACAGTTTGTAACCCGCAATTTGGTATTCGACTGGTAATTCACGTGTGTCTAGGTTGATCCATGTTTCAGTGAATGCAATTATATCGATTTCTTCGGTACATACCAAGGCCCTAATATCATCCATTTTGTTTCTCATACTTCTACTGTTCGCGTAATATACATTTAAGTTAGTCGTGTTCTGAGTCCTTCCCTTACCGCGTTTAGTTTTAAACTCCCTGTCTAATTTAGTTATGTCATCATTCCTAACACTATTTCCCTGTAATCTTTCGCCTTGTTTACCCGCTCCCACTGCAGTCTCCTCCACCCCCGTGCCCCTATGTTCTCTTAGCAGTTTAAAGACTTCGATATCTTTTGAACTGCCCCCTCTAGAGCCCCAGCCAGGGTTGCTACTCCATCCCTAGACAGGTGCACCCCATCCCTAGCATAAAGGTCCCTTCTGCCATAGAAGTTGTCCCAGTTGTCAATGAATGGGACTGATATTGACTTGCAATATCTGTCAAGACGGTCGTTAACACCAACTGCCCTTGACAACCATTCACTGCCAACTCTCCTTCTAGGCAGGACACCGCATATGATAGGGATCCCTCCCTTAGTCCTAATACGATCTATGGCTGCCTTGAACTTATCAAGAAGCTCCTCGCTCCTACACCGGCCAATATCATTGCCTCCTGCACTGAGGCAGATAATGGGTTTGTTCCCATTACCAGACAAGATATTGTCCATCCTGTCAATTATATCCCCCACCCCAGCTCCTGGCAAACACACCCTCATCCTATTTTTGTTTTTACCACAAAAGGCCCTGTCCATGTACCTTACCTGTGAGTCACCAACAATTAAAGTTTTTATACCTTCCTTGTCATCCCTTTCCCTGACTGTACTAACGTCCAATTCGTCTATCAAGGGACTGAACGGGTTGGTACACTTAGCTGTTGTTGTCGTTGTTGTCGTATCCTTGGTGTGCTTCTTCACCAAAAGCTTTGTCTTCCCACTACTCACAATTTTCCACTCGCTTGATTTTTCGTCAGCCACTGGCTTTACTCGTCCAGCCTCTCCTTTTAACATCGCCATCTCTTCCCTTAATTTCAAGTTCTCCAACGTGGCCCTCTCAATTTCTAACTTGGCCTTCGCCAATTCTTCAGTGGACCACTCCAGTTTGGTCAACAAACTCTCATACCCAAGACCGCACCTTGCTCTGGCCATATCTGATAATTATCCCTCCGGAGCTAACCCTGCCGTGACCTTTCCCCTAGTGAGGTCAGAACACAACTGAGTGAGGTCAGAACACAACTGAGTGAGGTCAGAACACAACTGAGTGAGGTCAGAACACAACAGTTCCTCGGCACCGCCAATTTTTTCAGACGTCACATCCCTCACTTTTCAGAGGTGGCCCTCCCCCTTACGAAACTTACAAAGAAGTCGGTTCAGTTTCGGTGGTCGGGGGAGGCAGATAAAGCTTTTAACCATCTTAAGGACTTACTGAAGTCGGCAACAATGTTAGCACTGCCGGACTTCACGCAGCCGTTTTACGTGCACACTGACGCTTCCGACGAAGCACTGGAGCCTGTCTCATGCAAGGTGGTGAAGATAACCCCATCCCTATTGCTTATTTTTCCCAGAAATTGAGCGGAGCTGCCCTCCGCTACTCCACAACTGAGAAAGAAGCCTTGGCTATTGTCAAGGCCGTAACTTCCTTTGATGCTTACCTATTTGGTAGACACTTTTATGTAATCACTGATCACCGTCCTTTAATATATATCTTCCAAGGTAAAACTCCTAACGCACGGGTAGCACGCTGGGCAGTCTTTCTTAATGCGTATAACTTCTCCATTTTGCATAAGCCAGGCAAGAACCACGTAGTACCAGACGCACTGAGCCGTAATGTATTACCTATAAATAATGTCGGGAATCCTAGCAGCATGACTCAGCCCATTTTTGGGGACGTATCACCTAACGAGGTGCGCCAACACCAACTCGAAGACCCACAGTGGGGCCCTGTCATTGAGTTCCTTGAGGGGGGTCCGCTCCCCAAGAAGGTCAACAAAGCCTCACTTTTTGATTTCAGTCTTTTAAGCGGAGTCCTGTATCTTGTTACTATGAAACAGGATGATGAACAACCCACAGAACTCTTAGTCATCCCCGCATCCTTGGAAAACTCGGCCCTAGAAGTAGCTCACTCTTCCCAATTCGCAGCCCACCCGGGTGAATGTCGCACATATGAACGTGCACGCTCTATGTTTTTCATGCCCAATCTAGCGCGGAAAGTTGGGGCATTTGTCAAAGGATGTCTGCCGTGTCAGTTAAGGAAGGGTACCCCAAGAGACAGGGAGAGCTGCAGGAGTTCCCACCAGCCTCTCAGCCCTTGGAACGGGTATCGATCGATCTAACTGACATGTCAATACGTTCACACCGGGGAAACATACGTTGTTTCCATCGTCGATCACTATTCATGTTTTGCAACCTATATACCCATCCCCGATAAACGCGCAGAGACAGTTTGTGAAGCCCTGTTACAATACGTTGGTACTCATGGATGTCCCCGGGTCATTGTAAGTGATCAAGGGACAGAGTTTACCTCGGGCATCTTTCAGAAGGCGTGCGACTTGCTGAGGGCTAAGTCAAATCTAACCACTAGTTACCACCCACATGCTAATGCCATGGTTGAGCATTCCCACCGCACGTTGAAAGATCACTTGTCGTTTTTGGTTAATAATCAGTACGGCGGTTGGGACGATCAGCTACCTCTTGCACAACTGGCCATGAACACCGCAATTAATACCACCCTGCATAACACTCCTTACTTCCTTCACTTTGGTAGGGACCCCAAACCTTCCTGCTGGTGTAATCAACCCCCCACCCCTATCCTATGGCGAGGACTACCCTTCTGTCTTGCAAAACAGGTTACAAACGGTCTTTACTCGGGTGCAGGAACTAAACAAGAAGGGTCACTTACACAACGCCACCTACTATAACCTCAGGGTCACCCCTTCCAATATTACCATAGGTACCCTTGTCTTCCTAACTAACGATCATCCTCCCCCGATACCCCCTCTAAGTTGCAACAGAGATGGCAGGGCCCATATAGAGTAACCGCCCAACCCAGCAAAGTAAACTTCACTATTTCCCCGCTTTGCCAGGGGGGACGTCAGGAAACTGTGCATGTGAATAGATTGAAGCTGGCAACTGTCGACGATGACGTCTTGAACAAATCAGGCCTCACCAACCAGCCCCCTCTAGGAGTAACATTCCCTTCCCAACACCCTATCCCTCCACCAGCAGCTGACCACCCCCCTCAGAACAATCAGGTGCCCCACACCCCAAGTAATAATCAGAGAACTCCCCAAGCTACTGCTCCACTTGTACCAGTAAGACCTGATCAGATTAGGGCTCAGATATAATACCATGTCACAGAACATAGATTAAAGTAACGAGTCTAGGGGCACTTCTAATTGTTGATTATCCACCCCGGGATCTTGCCTTTCTACTAAGCTACAGAGTCAGCACTGCCCTAGCTCTTCACGGCCTGGGCGAGGTCTCCCTGACTCCACACAAAAGTCGGAGATGACACAACCACAGCTGCAGCTGACCCCCTACCAGATGAGCTGAGACCAACGCATCCTGACTCATAATGGATGCCTGACACGAGCGGGACACGCAGCGGGCAACCCCGCAGCGAATGGGTGACGCCTTCACGTCGACACTGCAAGCCCCAAGCTCCAGAAACGGCTTGCATAATGCTGGCCCTCGATCTGGATGAAGACACTGGGCTGTGTCTCGTCGCTCGCCTGCTGAACGACGAGACACGCACCGAGGCTACGGCCTCACGGCCCACAATACTGACAGACAACATCTATGGGTACCATCAGCCTGAGCAAGCTACGCCATGCAGGACCAGCGCAGCTCCCAGCTCCAGGCAGGGAATCAGGTCGTCCCCTTGGAACCCAGGAGAAAATCCCGAGAACCCGACCTGCAACTTCAGTAGCAGCAAGCAACAGGAAACAAACAACTAGAGGTCCCAGTGGCGATGCAGACGACAGCTCCCTACGTTTCAGGACCTGTCAACTGGTCCCACGCACTTCCACTCCGGGAATGGAACCACCAGGTACCAGACAAGTAATGGCTGACCTCGGCCCACCCGGGATCTGCCTCGCCGGTGTTTACCACACCATCGGGGACGAAACAGAAGTGACCTGACTACAAGTAGAGGAAGAAACAAGCAAACCCTGGGGGGCCCACCCAGGGAGGGATTCACCACTGTGAGGGTGTGGGACAGGACGGTCAGGGTCTCGCCGACACTCACGTACGGAGGGCGAACTCTTGTCCGTGGACCCTGCCCTACACGCCATCCAAAGCGATGACACCCCAAGCAGTGGACCGGCTTTGATCCCGGCCGGGAAGGGCGGAAACTCAGATGGAACTAGAAAAATCCATCTGGACCACGACAGAAAATGAGACTCTACAGAGGAAACTCAGATGGGATTAGAAAAATCCATCTGGAATGCGTCAGGAACTGCCGCTCTACACAGAAGTTCAAGTGGAGGAAGTGAGGCACGCGACACACCGCAGGACGGGACAGGAAAGTCAAAGTTGTTAGGGATTTCTGGCCTCTTCGCCGTTAGGCTATTTCGGCCGAAGCTGATTGGTTGGACTTCTTTTTTCTCTTTGTTCTTCTTTTAGTTTTTACTTTCCATTCTTCTACTTGTTCTTCGTCTTCTTCTTTTTGGTCTTGTTCTGTCTGGTCTTCTATAATATTATCAGGTTCTTCATTGTTCATATCTTGATTGTTCTTTTCTTGTTCGTTTTTGTCTTGTTTGTTCTTTTCTTGTTTGTTTTGGTCTTGGTTGTTTTTTTCTCGAGTCTTGACTGCAAGGAGAGCCTCCCTGTAAGTCAATTTTTCCTTAGCCCGCAGCCTGGCCACCCTGCACTCCTCCCTCCACTTGGGACAAAGCCGGTCGGAGGAGGAGTGAGGGCCACCACAAGCCGCGCACTTCTTAACGGCCGCCTGGCAGCCAGCGT
>CAUDMG010002780.1:0-20000 GCA_958450375.1 Homarus gammarus
CCTTCCGCTTGTTCCTGGACTGAACTAGTTGAAAGCCATCTTCTCCGTTGGTGTCAAGGTCAACACCACAGTCGCCTGGCTCACTCAGTGCATCAGGAGAGTTAAAGCGAGCAGCTGTGTCTCCAGTCTCTCAGACATGGTGGAGTTACAGGGCTCGACTTATATGCCTACGTCAGAGGGCCGAGGACTGCTTGGCACTCCTAGGAAGTCAGCGGTGGTTGGGAGGCGTAACCCTCTTAGAGGACAAAGGAGATTGGCATCTACTGTACAGCGTATTAGCGGTGTGAGGGGAGGCCATGAGCGGGCCTCCCGTGAGGGAGTGTGGTGTCGGGGGGGACTAAGGTAACAGGAGTTTTTCTCAGTTTATAAAACACTTTTATTACACTACACTTGTTCTTAATAGCATGTCTGTTTTTCTGGTTAGATACAGTCTCAAAGTCAATTTTAGTTTCAAAAGAACTAACCAGCTTGGCACACTATGAGGACGGGGGTTTGTGTAAACAAACCCTCACCACATGGCCGAGCGTGACCACAAGGGTATAGGCCTTGCCTCGCGGGCACCTACACCTACACACGACACAGTGCTCAACACACGGTAGTTCACTTGTTATACAGGCAACATATTTGCAGTTGTTGACCTATCCCCACCCTACTGGGTGTGTTGTGTTATTTCGAAGTCAAGTGTGAAGCCGACCCACTGTTGTTCTCAGAGTGGACTGATTAGCACCTCCTTGTCAGGAGATGGCGGTCAGTTCCCAGCGGTGCTTATCTCACTGGCGGGTCACGGCTCTCACTGGTACTGTCTAGTACTGAATTCACTGGCTTAAACACTGTTCTTAACTGTTCAACACTGGTTCCACTTCTTTCCGAAACGAAATGCCACTTTTGATTATGTTGATATCCCGGTGGTGAGGATGGGTCGGGGAAAGGGACTTGGGGAATGGGCCGAACATTGGCCAAGGGTGAGAGCTGCTCAGCAGGAGCAGCGCCTAAATAGGTCTTGACCCTACGGTGGTCAGGTCATCACTGGTGTATGTATGTGTTGGAGGGTGTGTGTGTGTGTGTATTGGAGGGTGTGTGTGTGTGTGTGTGTGTGTGTGTGTTGGAGGGTGTGTGTGTGTGTGTGTGTGTGTGTTGGAGGGGGTGTGTGTGTTTTGGAGCGTATGTGTGTGTGTGTTGGAGTGTGTATGTGTGTGTGTGTGTGTGTTGGAGGTGTGTGTGTGTGTGTGTTGGAGGGTGTGTGTGTGTGTTGGAAGCTGTGTGTGTGTTGGAGTGTGTGTGTGTGTGTGTGTGTGTGTGTTGGAGGGTGTATGTGTGTTGGAGTGTGTGTGTGTGTGTGTGTATGTGTGTGTTGGAGGGTGTGTGTGTATGTGTGTGTGTGTGTGTGTGTGTGTGTTGGAGGGTGTGTGTTTGTGTGTGGAGGGTGTGTGTCTGTGTGTTGGAGGGTGTGTGTGTGTGTGTGTGCGTGTGTGTGTGTTGGAGGGTGTGTGTGTGTGCGGCGGAGGGTGTGTTTCTGTGTGTTGGAGGGTGTGTGTGTGCGTGTGTGTGTGTGTTGGAGGGTGTGTTTGTGCGTGGTGGAGGGTGTGTGTGTGTGTGTGGTGGAGGGTGTGTGTGTGTGTGCGTGTGTGGTGGAGTGTGTGTGTGTGTGTGTGTTGGAGGTGTTGTGTGTTTGTGTGGTGGAGGGTGTGTGTGTGTGTGTGTGTTGGAGGGTGTGTTTGTGTGTGTATGTGTGTGTGTGTGTGTGTTGGAGGGAGTGTGTGTGTGTTGAAGGGTGTGTGTGTTGGAGGGTTTTTGTGTTGGAGGGTGTGTTTGTGTGTGTTGGATGGTGTGTGTGTGTTGGAGGGTGTGTTTGTGTGTGTGTTGGAGGGTGTGTTTGTGTGTGTGTTGGAGGGTGTGTGTGTGTTTTGGAGTGTGTGTGTGTGTGTGTGTGTGTTGGAGTGTGTGTGTGTGTGTGTTTGTGTGTGTGTTGGAGGTTGTTAGTGCGTGTTGGAGGTTGTGCTTGTGTATGTTGGAGGGTGTGTGTTTGTGTGTGTTGGAGGGTGTGTGTTGGAGGCTGTGTTTGAAGGTGTGTGTGTGTGTTCAAGGGGGTGTGTGTGTTGGAGTGGTGTGTGTGTGTGTTGAAGGGTGTGTGTGTGTGTTGGAGGGCGTGCGTTGCAGGGTGTGTGTGTGTGATGGAGGGTGTGTTTTTTGTGTGTGTGTGTGTGAGGTGTGTGTAGGAAGGTGTGTGTGTGTGTGTCTTGGAGGGTGTGTGTGTGTGTGTATGGTGGAGGGTGTATTTGTGTGTGTGTGTGTGTGTGTTGGAGGGTGTGTGTTAGAGGGTGTGTGTGTGTATGTGTGTGTTGGTGGGTGTGTGTGTGTGTGTTGGAGTGTGTTTGTGTGTTTGTGTGTGTGTGTGTGTGTGTGTGTGTGTGTGTGTAGGAGGGTGTGTGTGTGTGTGCAGGAGGGTGTGTGTGTGTGTGTGTGTGTGTGTGTATGGTGGAGGGTGTGTGTTGGAGGGTGTGTGTTAGAGGTGTTTGTGTGTTCGAGGGTGTGTGTGTGTGTGTGTGTGTGTGTGTGTTGGACGGTATGTGTGTGTGTGTGTTGGAGAGTGTGTGTGTGTTGGAATGTGTGTGTGTGTAGGAGGGTGTGTTTGTGTGTTGGAGGGTGTGCTTGTGTGTGATGTAGGGTGTGTGTGTGTTGAAGAGTGTGTTTGTGTGTGGTGGAGGGTGTGTGTGTGTGTGTGTGTGTGTGTGTGTGTGTGTCTATGTGTGTGTGAGTGGTGTGGTGGAGTGTGCATGTGTGTGTGTGTTGGAGAGTGTGTGTGTGTGTATTAGGAGGGTATGTGTGTGTGTGTGTGTCTTGGAGGGTGTGTGTGTGTGTGTGTGTGTGTATGGTGGAGGGTGTGTTTGTGTGTGTGTGTGTGTTGGAGGGTGTGTGCTAGAGGGAGTGTGTGTTGGAGGGTATATGTGTATGTGTGTGTTGGAGGGTGTGTGTGTGTGTGTGTGTTGGAGGGAGGAGTGTGTGTGTGTGTTTTGGAGGGATTGTTTGTGTGTCTTGGAGGGTGTATGTGTGTGTGTGTGTGTTGGTGGGTGTGTGTCTTTGTGTGTGTGTGTTGGAATGTGTGTGTGTGTTGGAGGGCGTGCTTGTGTGTGTGTGTGTGTGTGTGTTTATGTATGTGTGTTGGAGGGTGTTTGTGTGTTGGAGGGTGTGTGTTAGAGGGTGTGTGTGTATGTGTAATAATAATAATAATAATAATTAACGGTTATTGAAAGAGCTTGGCAGCCAGAAGGCTGAAAATATACAGTTACATATTTGGGGAGTGGGTTACGAATTACAAATAATATACAAGTAACATAAGTGACACAAATAAGACATATAATAACTTAGATGGGGAAAAGCTCAAACTACAGTTCAATTCAACATAGTGACAGTGTTACAGTATTACAAGTTATTGATAATTTTTACAATGGTTGGGACTGGGCTGTTCTTATAGCGATCAGTTCGTGCACGTATGGGCTGGATGCGGTTGTGGTGTCGAACAGCAATTCTCGGACAAGGGACCTCGGGTGGTAGTAGGAGCCGGTGTCGGGGATGGTGTAGAAGCTTCTTACCAAATTTGCAGATGAGGTCGTGGTGATGGTCAGTGAGAGTCGAAAGGGTCAGTGTGTTGAGCGCTTCTTGATATGTGGAGTAGGAGGAGGAGAGAATAATCTTGCATGCCCTCTTTTGCACTTTTTCTAGGTGTTTACGTTGTGTGGCATTTAGGGAGGAAGACCAGGTGGGGGAGGCATAGGTGAGCTTGGGAAGTATGAATGTTGTGTAAACACTGAGGAGCTCGTGTGCAGGAACTCCGAGGGACTTGAGTCGGCGGAGGAGGTGGAGACGGAAACTGGAGGATTTGACAACTTCATTGACGTGTGGTTTCCAATTTAGTTTGTTGTCTATGGTGACGCCGAGGAGCTTCGTGGAATCTACGACCTGGAGTGTGTTCGGACCTAGAGTAATGGAAGGAGGTGGGACAATGTCGGAGGAGAGGTTGATGTGCATAACCATGGTCTTGGTATGGTTGATGGTGACATGGTTGTTGGTAGCCCAGTTTTGGAGACTGTTCAATAAATCCTGAAGGGCGGTATAGTTGGGAGCAGAATTGTTGACGCTGATCCCAATGGTGGAGTCGTCGACATATTTCCAGCGAGCAGGGGTTTCTCTTAGGGCATCATTGATGAGCATAAGGAAGCAGAGTGGTCCCATCTTGGTGCCTTGGGGGACGCCACAGGTGAGTGACTGAAAGGTGGAGACAGCCCCTCGGAAGCGTACAGCTTGGCGTCGGTCACTGAGGAAGTCTGTAAGCCATGGTATGAGGCTTCTTCGAAGCCCGAGGTCAATAGCTTTGTTGATGATTATATTGTGGTCGACTAGGTCGAACGCTTTAGTGAAATCAATGAAGGCGACAGCTACAGACGTTTTTCGTTTCTCGAGATGGCGGTATATGTAATCGAGAAAGCTGACAAGACAGTGAGTGGTGGAGGAAGTTTTCATGTTGCCAAATTGCTGAGGGTCTACGACTCCTGCAATATCAGCATAAGCCCAGTCGAACACAAAACTTTCACAGATTAGGCTGGGTATTGGGGTGATTGCAATAGGTCGTAGCTGATTTAAGGATTGTGGGCTGGTTGACTTGGGCACTGGTGATACATAAGAGGTCTTCCAGTCAGCTGGGCATCTGGCTTGACTGAGAGAAGCATTGATGATGGAGCAGAGGGGTTTAGCAAGCTCCGGGGAGAACTCCTTGAAGAGTTTCATTGGTAAGTCAATGGGGGTGGTAGAGCGTTTTAATTTTAGTTTGTCCAGGCGTTTTGCTACGTCAAATTCTTCTACTAAGTCAGTGGGAAGGGAGGCTGGTAGGTAAGCAGGGAGAGTGGTTGTGTCAAGCCGTGGGAGCGTCTGGCATATAGTAGCGAAATGGTTATTTGTTTGCTCAGCTGCGTCAACACTAGTGAGATGGCTAAGGAAGGGGAGGGGGTGTGTCTTATTGTTTAGTCCACAGAGTTCTTTAAGCTTACCATACCATTGACTGATGTTGGTCTGTTTCAGGTGTTGTAATTTGGTTGGGTAGTGGGACTTCTTTGCAGTGCGTATTTCGCGGATGTGTGTGTGTGTGTGTGTGTTGGAGGGTGTGTGTGTGTGTGTGTGTGTGTGGTGGAGTGTGTGTGTGTGTGTGTGTTGGAGGGTGTGTGTGTGTGTGTGTGTGTTGGAGGGTGTGTGTGTGTGTGTGTGTTGGAGGGTGTGTGTGTGTGGAGTGTGTGTGTGTGTGTGGTGGAGTGTGTGTGTGTGTGTGTGTGTGTGTGGTGGAGGGTGTGTGTGTGTATGTTGGAGGGGGTGTGTGTGTGTGTGTGTGTGTTGGAGGGTGTGTGTGTGGGTGTGTGTGTGTGTGCGTGTGTGTGTGTGTGTGTTGGAGGGTGTGTGTGTGGGTGTGTGTGTGTGTGTGTGTGTTGGAGGGTGTGTGTGTGTGTGTGTGTGTTGGAGGGTGTGTGTGTGTGTGTGTTGGAGGGTGTGTGTGTGTGTGTGTTGGAGGGTGTGTGAGTGATGCTAGGGTGTGTGTGTGTTGGAGGGTGTGTGTGTGTGTGTGTGTGTGTGTGTGTGTTGGAGGGTGTGTGTGTTGGTGGGTGTGTGTGTGTTGGTGGGTATGTGTGTGTGTGTGTTGAAGGGTGTGTGTGTGTTGGAGGGTGTGTGAGTGATGCTAGAGTGTGTGTGTGTTGGAGGGTGTGTGTGTGTGTGTGTGTGTGTGTTGGAGGGTGTGTGTGTGTGTTGGAGGGTGTGTGTGTGTGTTGGAGGGTGTGTGTCTGTGTGTGTTGGAGGGTGTGTGAGTGGTGCTAGGGTATGTGTATGTATGTGTGTGTGTGTGTGTGTGTGTCTGTGTGTGTAATAATAATAATAATAATAATAATAATAATTAACGGTTTATTGAAAGAGCTTGGCAGCCAGAAGGCTGAAAATATACAGTTACATATTTGGGGAATGGGTTTCGAATTACAAATAATATACAAGTAACATAAGTGACACAAATAAGACATATAATAACTAGATGGGGAAAAGCTCAAACTACAGTTCATTTCAACATAGTGACAATGCAAGGAGTAGTGTTTACTGGGAGTGAATACACTGGTTTATTACAAGTTATTGATAATTTTTACAATGGTTGGGACTGGGCTGTTCTTATAGCGATCAGTTTGTGCACGAATGGGCTGGATGCGGTTGTGGTGTCGAACAGCAATTCTCGGGCTAGGGATCTCAGGTGGTAGTAGGAGCCGGTGTCGGGGATGGTGTAGAAGCTTCTTACCAAATTTGCAGATGAGGTCGTGGTGATGGTCAGTGAGAGTCGAAATGGTCAGTGTGTTGAGCGCTTCTTGATATGTGGAGTAGGAAGGGGAGAGAATAATCTTGCATGCCCTCTTTTGCACTTTTTCTAGGTGTTTACGTTGTGTGGCATTTAGGGAGGAAAACCAGGTGGGGGAGGCATAGGTGAGCTTGGGAAGTATGAATGTTGTGTAAACACTGAGGAGCTCGTGTGCAGGAACTCCGAGGGACTTGAGTCGGCGGAGGAGGTGGAGACGGAAACTGGAGGATTTGACAACTTCACTGACGTGTGGTTTCCAATTTAGTTTGTTGTCTATGGTGACGCCGAGGAGCTTCGTGGAATCTACAACCTGGAGTGTGTTCGGACCTAGAGTAATGGAAGGAGGTGGGACAATGTCGGAGGAGAGGTTGATGTGCATAACCATGGTCTTGGTATGGTTGATGGTGACATGGTTGCTGGTGGCCCAGTTTTGGAGACTGTTCAATAAATCCTGAAGGGCGGTATAGTTGGGAGCAGAATTGTTGACGCTGGTCCCAATGGTGGAGTCGTCGACATATTTCCAGCGAGCAGGGGGTTTCTCTTAGGGCATCATTGATGAGCATAAGGAAGCAGAGTGGTCCCATCTTGGTACCTTGGGGAACGCCACAGGTGAGTGACTGAAAGGTGGAGACAGCCCCTCGGAAGCGTACAGCTTGGCGTCGGTCACTGAGGAAGTCTGTAAGCCATGGTATAAGACTTCTCCGAAGCCCGAGGTCAATAGCTTTGTTGATGATTATATTGTGGTCAACTAGGTCGAATGCTTTAGTGAAATCAATGAAGGCGACAGCTACAGACGTTTTTCGTTTCTCGAGATGGCGGTATATGTAATCGAGAAAGCTGACAAGACAGTGAGTGGTGGAGGAAGTTTTTATGTTGCCAAATTGCTGAGGGTCTACGACTCCTGCAATATCAGCATAAGCCCAGTCGAACACAAAACTTTCACAGATAAGGCTGGGTATTGGGGTGATTGCAATAGGTCGTAGCTGATTTAAGGATTGTGGGCTGGTTGACTTGGGCACTGGTGATACAAAAGAGGTCTTCCAGTTAGCTGGGCATCTGGCTTGACTGAGAGAAGCATTGATGATGGAGCATAGGGGTTTAGCAAGCTCCGGGGAGAACTCCTTGAAGAGTTTCATTGGTAAGTCAATGGGGGTGGTAGAGCGTTTTAATATTAGTTTGTCCAGGCGTTTTGCTACTTCAAATTCTTCTACTAAGTCAGTGGGAAGGGGGGCTGGTAGGTAAGCACGGAGAGTGGTTGTGTCAAGCCAGGGGAGCGTCTGGCATATAGTAGCGAAATGGTTATTTGTTTGCTCAGCTGCGTCAACATTAGTGAGATGGCTAAGGAAGGGGAGGGGGTGGTCTTATTGTTTAGTCCACAGAGTTCTTTAAGCTTACCATACCATTGACTGATGTTGGTCTGCTTCAGGTGTTGTAATTTGGTTGTGTAGTGGGACTTCTTTGCAGTGCGTATTTCGCGGGTGACTCGGTTGCAAAGGGACCTGTAGCGGATGTGGTCATTGAGATGAAAGGCTCTGTATCTCTGTTGCATAAGTCTTTTGATCCGAGGTGTGATCCATGGCAAGTCAGCTGGGTGAGATCTGATGGACTTCTCGTGGAGGAAGTGGTGGTGGGCTTCCGTGGTGGTGTTGGTATAATTTATCCATTTGGTTTCCACGTCATCCACGCTAAGTACTTCAGTCCAGGGATGGTGAACTATCCACTGCCCGAAGAGGTGCACTGCAGAGTCAGTAATCGGCCTGTAGGTCTTGATATAGGGTCTCTGTACTTGAGTGGGAGTGGCAGCTGGGGACCAGAGCACTGATAAGTGTGTGCTACACCCGATAGGAGGCATTGGTTGAGGTGGTTGGTACTGGTCCGCTAAGTCAGTTAAGATAAGGTCAAGGGTATTTTGACCGTGTGTGTGGGGAAGGTCACAACTTGTGATAGTGATAGCTGGTCCTGGATATCAGTGGTGTCAATTTCATTAAAATCCCCACATAATACTAACTTGGCACATGGGTACCTAACTCTGAGGTGGTCTGAGGTGGTGATGAGATGATTGATAAGAGTGTCTCTGGTGGGTGAGTGAGGCGGATGGTATGCCACACAGATTATGATGGAAGCAGTGTTGCGCGGATGGGCCCGTGGCACAACACGTACCCATAATGCTTCCACATCTGCTGGGACTTGGACATCCAGGCGTGACGGGCGTAGGTCATCTTGACAGAAGAGGGCAACGCCCCCTCCGCGTCTATGTGAACGAAGGTGATGAAAGAGTTGATATTCCTCAATATGACACGTTTCAGGCACAATTTGCCAAGCCTCACATATGGCAACGACTCTTGCGGCGGCTGACTTGACTGTAGTTGCCAGCTCGTCGAACTTGTTAGCTAGGGAAGTGACATTGGATAGCAGTAAAGACGGGAGATCATACCATATCCGTGGAACTTCAGTGTGGTGGTATGGTCTGTCAGGGGTGGGTTTCTCCGGTTTCCTAGTGGAGGTTACGGTTCTAATGGGCTTATGTGTATGACGGCCTTGTCTACGGCTACGTGCGTGGAATATGTTCAGTGACTTTGAGTCGCGCGATAACACTGCCATCAGGATAACCGTTCCCACGCTTTAGATGGTACAGAGTGCGTCGGTAGTAAGTGATTGGTGGCCATCTGTTGATATCTGTTGTGGGCGGACGGAAGTGTTTGTCACTGACGGCACTTTGAGGGCCACTGACACTGGCAGACATCTGTTAATATTTGTCAGTCGTAAACACCATGGGTCTTTGTCCCTGGGGTCGCCGACACAGTTTTCACGATATATGTAAACACCACGGTGGTCCTTGTCACTGGCACTTTAAAGGTGACCGATAAAGTGCCCACTGTCTGACTTTTCCTTGGGGTGCACTGTGTGTGTGTGTGTGTGTGTGTGTGTGTGTGTGTGTAAGGAAGCAGATAATCTTTTTAGGGGTAGAGTCGCTGGTTAGTCCCCCCCCCCCCCTTCCTCACTCAAGCGTGGCTAAATGTGACAGGGAGATGAATATGATACCAAAACGATCCTTAATAAATTGTCTACCAAACATTTCCAATGAGATTAAAAAATTAGTATTGGACTTAATACATTTATACATTTAAGTACACACACACAAGGGAATTGGTGGGTCATATGACCTGAAGATGTCTTGAATGACATTTTTTACCTGAGTTATATATATAGTACTATACTGTATTGTATATAGAGGGTACAGGTATTAATAAGGACAGATTATTACAGTAACGTATCTGTACTAACTAATGAAAAACAAATTAACAGTAGACACAGTGAGGGACCCTTTTATGGGGTGAGAGTTACAATCACCCCCCCCCCCCCCCTCAACTGGACCCTTCTCCCAGGAGGGGAGGTTAACACTTGCTCAAGGAATATAAACAAAGGAGTTTAGTTTTCCCTTATAAAATTGTCACTGATTTTACTTAAGAAAATACAATTTTCATTGCTGAAATTCTTGAAAAAGATAGCAATTAATTTAAGGATAAACATCCCTTATTTTCCACCAGACGTAATAATTTTAGTAATTAACTTTAGCACATTTGATTACACACACACAGAACACACAACCACACACACACACTCCACACACGCAGGCACACACACTCCACACGCAGACACACACCACACACGCAGACACACAACCACACACACCACACACGCAGACACACACCACACACACCACACACGCAGACACACACCACACACACACAACCACACACACCACACACGCAGACACACACCACACACACACAACCACACACACCACACACGCAGACACACACCACACACACCACACACACACGCTTATGATCCATTTTGAAAATTTTGAGTTGTAAATTGTAACCTAACCCCCGGGGTAATCCCCAAAAGTCTACTGTAAATGCTACTTATTGTTTCTTTGATTTTTTATTTTTATTTGGACCCAAAAATAAGTCTTTAAAACTGCCTGGCCATCAAAGATGAACAATATTCTCATCAGTTCCCCCAATGTCATTTTGAGTATTTTCATTTCATGCAACTATGACCACACTAATATTTAATGCTTATATCTTTAGACTTCCAACAATTATCATATATTTGTTGTTTAATAATGTGACCAACAGTCAAACTGAGAAAACAATGATATGCACTGAAATACAAGTTCCTCAAATTAATAATTCAACAAGTCCACAATGTTCTCAGGATATGTTATCACTCGTTTATCTTTATTCTTCAATTTACAGTAAACTAAACCATTTTAGTTCAACACCGAAGGGATAAAAGTAATCTGGCTGTACATAAAGGTATAAGATCTACAGTGGAATTGTTTATCAAGTTGCTGCCCACTGCTTTTATTATATACATTGTGAGGATAAACAGTTGGGTTCTCAGTATATATTTATTAATATAAACATACACAAGCTTGCATTACACACAATATGTTAATAAGGTTTCACAATTCTTCCTCAAGAAACTCAAATTCCTCCTTAAGGCTCTCTAATTTTATAGAAGATGAAGGAACCATCTCATATTGAAGTGGATCTTCTGATAAACTTAAGATTGAAGGTTGACCATCAACAGGTTCATCTTTAACTCCATGACCTGACCAGTCTATGAAATGTGTTGATCTACTCACTACAAGGTCATTATCTGCTAGTTTACACACAGCCTTTGTCTTACACAGGTAAGAGAGGCTATACTCATCTTCACTATGAGAGGAAGTGGGCAGTTCCCGACAATTATTGTGGCTCGGCTCTGGACTGTTCAGGTCACTGCCCGCTCGTTTTTCTGTTGTGTGGCTCCCGAGAGCACCAAGGTGGTGGTTCCTCTGGGTGAATCTCCTACCACTCCCTGACTTCTCCTCACAACATTTTTTCAGCCTTTGTTTATTATCATAGTTTTTGTGGCATTTATTATCTTTTGCATGAACTTTACTGTAAGAAGTCAGATGGGTTCTACTATGCCTTGTGAGACTCACTCTACTGGGAAAACATTTTTGACACTCACAACACTGAAATTTTTCTCTTGTATGAACTCTTATGTGCCTTATCATACGGCACTTCTTTGTGAAGGATTTATTGCATTTTGTACAATGATATGGTGTGTCTCCTGTGTGAACCCTCATATGTTCAACTAAACTAGATTTATAAGTAAATGAACTAGTACATTCTGAACACTCGAACTTCTCTCCTGTGTGAACCCTCATATGTTGAACTAAATGAGATTTATAAGTCAATAAACTAGTACATTCTGAACACTGGAACATCTCTCCTGCGTGAACTCTCATATGTCGTACTAAATTAGATTTTTTAGTAAATGAACTAGTACATTCTGAACACTGGAACATCTCTCCTGTGTGAACCCTCATATGTTGTACTAAATTAGATTTTTTAGTAAATGAACTAGTACATTCTGAACACTGGAACTTCTCTCCTGTGTGAACCCTCATATGTTGAACTAAATGAGATTTCTGAGTATATGAACTAGTACATTCTGAACACTGGAACTTCTCTCCTGTGTGAACCCTCATATGTTGTACTAAACTAGATTCATGGGTATATGAACTAGTACATTCTGAGCACTTGAACTTCTCTCCTGTGTGAACTCTCATATGTTGTACTAAATTAGATTTTTTAGTAAATGAACTAGTACATTCTGAGCACTTGAACTTCTCTCCTGTGTGAACTCTCATATGTTGTACTAAATGAGATTTCTGAGTAAATGAACTAGTACATTCTGAACACTGGAACATCTCTCCGGTGTGAACCCTCATATGTTGAACTAACCTAGATTTCTGAGTAAATGAACTAGTACATTCTGAACACTGGAACGTCTCTCCTGCGTGAACTGTCATATGTCGTACTAAATTAGATTTTTTAGTAAATGATCTAGAACATTCTGAACACTGGAACATCTCTCCTGTGTGAACCCTCACATGTTGTACTAAACTAGATTTATAAGTAAATGAACTAGTACATTCTGAACACTGGAACTTCTCTCCTGTGTGAACCCTCATATGTTGAACTAACCTAGATTTCTGAGTAAATGAACTAGTACATTCTGAACACTGGAACGTCTCTCCTGCGTGAACTGTCATATGTCGTACTAAATTAGATTTTTTAGTAAATGATCTAGAACATTCTGAACACTGGAACTTCTCTCCTGTGTTAAAAAGTGTCTCTGATGGGTGATCTCCCACACGCTTTACAAAACCGTCTCTTTTAAAATCTTCATGGCATTGTGAACTTTGAGGGGGATCTTCAGTGTCACCTTCCATATTCATTGTTTCTTTCCCCAAATATCTTGGGCTTGTGGTCTCTCAGATGGTGGTCATCTTGGTGTACTTGGCCTTACTGGAGTGTGGCTATAAAACCAACCAACTAACACATGAGTGTGGAGTGTGGCCATAAAACCAACCAACTAACACACAAGATTGTGGAGTGTGGCTGTAAAACCACCCAACTAACACACGAGATTGTGGAATATGGCCATGAAACAATGTTAATGGTGACAGTGAAATTTTCTCTTTACATCAAATCATTAAACAAATGATTTAAATAAAAATGTTCATCTGAGTTAACTTAAAATGAATTAAGGCTGACAGATAAACAGACTATGAGGAAAGTATTACTTGGCGCCTCGTCCTTTACAGTTGTATCTCCAAACATCGCTTAATGTTCATTCACCTTTAGTTGACTGCCATAAAATCATTATTAAGAATATTTGGGATGAGCAAAATAGCACAACACTGTTCACTTTCCTGGATGCTGATGGTGATACTTAGTACTGGACACATGAAAGAGACTGTAGAAAAGGTGACTGAATACTTTCACTCTTGTGCTGACGCCACTGGACCTGAGGTTGTCAGCAGAGTTCAGAAGGTGTGAACTGCACCAGCTAAGAGAAATACTCTCTACAAAACCTGAAATTGGTAAAAATTATTAATAAAATATATAAGACTTGACTCGCACAATGAATCATCTATATCTTGATCACTTGGATCTCTACTCATAAACTATCTGTTGAATCTTGTAATAACAGATTCACCTTCTCTGTTTTCTACAAGGAAGAATAATTTGGATGTTAGCAAGACAGTGGAGTGAGAATTTCTCAGTGAGTGAGGGCAGAGTCTTTGATACAGCTATAATAGAAACAGTCTGCTCCACTTCTGCTAAATTCATACAGTACTTCAATGGCAGAATCTTTTTAGTCAGAGGAAAGTGTGGAGCACATAAAGGTAGTGACCTACTTGCTGCTTCAGTACATTCAAGATTATTTGGGTAAATGTTCAGGAAACAAGGCATAACCCCAATTATAGTACAGCAAAGTACATTGTAGTATGTTATAGTACAGTACAGTAAGGTACAGTAAAGTACAGTATAGTACAGTATAGTATAGTACATTATAGTATAGTAGAGTATAGTACAGTACAGTAGAGTACAGTAGAGTAGAGTAGAGTAGAGTAGAGTACAGTACAGTACAGTACAGTATAGTATAGTACAGTATATAGTATAGTACAGTGCAGAACTGACCAGTATACAATAATACCCCGATTTACGAGGTCAATTGAACCCGCGGAGGTCCGCGTAAAATGAGAAATGCGCAAATGGAATAACAGAACAAATGGGATTAATTGAAATAGAGACTGGGCCGACTCCCAAACTCCACTTTTTCCGACACAATACCTATGTTGTAGTAAAAATAACATCTTAATTTTATGATGGTATGCATACACAATTAATATTTAAGAGATATACAGTTGCCGGTTAATGTCCATTCAAATAATGGACTCAACTCCCCCCTCCCCCCTTCTTCCCACGTTCGCTGGCTCCTCCCTCTCTGAGAAATGTTTGGGTAAAAACACTAGATTTTAAGGTATAGTAATAAATAATACCTCAAACTAAAGTTAGGATAATATAATTGACATTGCTGGATTCCTTGCAAGACCAGGAATATTTTGAATAAACAGGTGACATATTTTGCCCAAAAGATAACATATTTGCTCTGAGTAAACAAAATTCTTACATTAGATCTAAAATTTGTATGTCTAATGCAAAATCTATGATGTTTATATTTAAAATGATCATCATATTGTAAGAATTCCAGCAATGTAAATTATATTCTGGCCCGGTAATTTGTATGAATTTTATGAGCTAAAAAAAAAAATTATACTTCACCCGCATATATGAGTAGATGCACCGCGTAAAGTGGGAATTCTGGTTCTGGCAAGGTACTGTGTAAATGTAGAAACTCGTAAACGAGAACCGCGTAAAGCGGGGTATTACTGTACAGTAGTACAGAAGTGTACAGCACAGTACAGTACAGTACAGTACAGTATAGTATAGTATAGTACAGTATAGTATAGTACAGTACAAGTGATCGCGGGCCTTTCGTGCCCAGTTCGTCGTCCGGCTAACAGCGTACAGCGAATGAGGGTGCGCCAAGTCTGTAGACTGGCATCGTTTTCCAGCGTAAATAAAATGGTTAATTAATGCCTTCCTAAAGAAACCATCGACATGGGACCAGGTTTGTTCCACTCTACAATTTTTTTGTGATTTTTCCACCAAGTTTGATGAAAAACGATTGTGCCGTTTCGGCTGCGCAGAAGAGACAGACGGACAGACAGACAGACACACGGCTATTCCTATAGTATATTAGATAGTACAGTACAATACAGTATAGTACAGTACAATATAGTATAGCACAGTACAGAACATTGATCTCTCGGTTAACAAAATTTCGGTTAACGAATTACCTTCCATAAGATTTGTCACTTCGGTTAACAAAAAAATTTCGGTTACCGGTAACAAATTCCTTACGAATTTTTCCCAACATGCTCACCCCCACTTCAAATTCCCATCATCGTCATCATCAACCAGGAGCCTTCTACATGCACACCTCAAAGTAAAGTGTACTTTACTGAATTTATTTTTAGTTTGTATGTAATTTTCGGTGAGCTGGAACCAATTACCCAAGATCCCATTGAAACAATGGTTTCGGTTAACGAAATTTTCGGTTAACAAACGACCTTCTGGAACGAATTGTGTTCGTTAACTGAGGGACCACTGTATAGTAAAGTACAGAACAGTATAGTATAGTACAAGTCGATAATTCGACATTTTATATTTGGACACCAAAAAAAAACACTACACAATTCAAAATTTCGACGGGTTTGAGCGGCCCGCATTTCTCTTATGTTAAAAAGATTTATTGTTCATTACTTAATTTCTTTTTGATTGAATTATTGTTTGTGTGCAAAATGAACAATACAATTCATAAATAATACGTAGAATATTAAAACGCCCGAGGAGACGAGATGGCATTGTTTTTGTTGTTTACAAAACCAGTGACTGATTAGTTCTACATATAAAACTGAAGAAAATAAGACCCCGATTGTAGCCGTAATAAAATTAATGTAAAAAAATTAAAATGGTTGTTATAAGTAATGTTATTTAATGATAATCAATGGAACAATGGAAGTAGCTAACCATTAATGGTAAAGAAAAAAGTGAGATCACGTATGTAAGTGAGCACACGTGAAACATATCGTCATTACTCTATATAAGAATATGAAAACAACACTTATTTACTGTTCATATATATACAGACAGACCCCGACTTACGACTACGTGGACTTACGTCCACTGGTACTTACGACCTGCTTTGACCATACGTCTGTACGGGACATATGACTGCGACCGTCGTGACCAAAAAATTTTTCAAATGACGCGCGCATTTTCTATACCGAAACGTTTCCGTCCCGGGCGAGAGGGAGGGGTGTTTTGGGTCGCCTCGTGGCTACACTCACTCAGTGGAGCGCTTTGTTTGTGTTTGGCTATCGTATCCTATACTGATCGCGCTGTGAACTTTCGTTATTATTGTATTTAATTAACTTTATAATGACTGGAAAGCCTAAAAGTGAGAATGCTGGTGGTACTCCAAGGAAAAGGAGACAGGCAATTACTTTTGAGATGAAACTGAAGATAATAACACAGTATGAGAATGGAAAAAAGTAGCAACCATCTCACGCGACCTAGGTTTCTCACACTCGACTATATCCACTATTCTGAAGGACAAGGAACGTATTCATGAAGTAGTGAAAGGAACAACACCTATAAAGGGAACTATAATATCAAAGAAAAGACAAGGTCCTATCCACGATATGGAAAAATTATTGGTGATATGGATAGAAGACCAGATACAGAAGCGTGTACCCTTAAGCGTTCTAACCATACAGGCTAAAGCAAGAAGCCTGTTCCAAAGCCTGAAGGAGCAGGCAGGAGATGAATGTGATCAAACCTTTACAGGAAGTCGTGGGTGGTTTGATAGATTTAAAAGACGCTACAGTCTACACAATGTTAAGGTGAGTGGAGAGGCAGGTGGTGCCGATGTTGTTGCTGCCGAAGCTTTTAAGGAGGAGTTAGATGATGTGATTGTGGAAGGGAATTATTTGCCTGAGCAAATATTCAATGTGGATGAGACTGGATTATTGTGGAAACGCATGCCTGAGCGGACATACATCCACAAAGAGGCAAAAACAATGCCCGGATTCAAGGCATTCAAGGACAGTATTACACTTCTGTTGGGGGGGAATGTTGCTGGTTTCAAGCTAAAGCCCTTCATGATCTATCATTCAGAGAACCCAAGGGCTTTTAAACATGTCAGCAAGCACACACTGCCAGTGTTTTATCGCAGTAACAAGAAAGCCTGGATGACCCTAGTACTGTTTGAGGATTGGTTCATGACTTGTTTCATTCCTCGAGCCAAGGAGTATTGTCTGCAACAAAGGATTCCATTCAAGATTTTACTGATTTTGGATAATGCTCCGGGACACCCACCACACCTGGACGACATGCACCCTGATGTTAAGGTAGTGTACATTCCACCTAACACTACCTCTGTCATCCAACCCATGGATCAAGGTGCTATTGCTGCCTTTAAAGCGTTTTATTTACGCACGACCTTCGCTCAGGCTGTTGCTGCTACTGAAGGTGAGAAAACGCTCAGACAGTTTTGGAAGGAGTACAACATTTTGTCATGTATAAAGAACATTAGTACAGCATGGGATCAGGTTTCAAAACATTGCATGAATGGAATATGGAAGAAAATCCTGAAAAGATATGTGCACACTTTCAGAGGATTTAATGAAAGTGAAGTTATTTTGGATATTAGTAACAAGATAGTGGAGTTAGGTAAACAGCTGGAGTTAGAAATTGATACTGAAGATGTTGGACAGTTGGTTGAAAGTGTAGCAGAAGAGCTCAGTAACGAGGATCTTATTGAACTAGATGCACAGAAAATTGCAGAGGAAGAAGAGAGACAAAATGTAGAAGAAGAGCCTGCACCCCCCAAAAAGTTTTCAGTGAAACATATGGCAGAGGCATTTGCTACAATTAATAAAGGAATGAAAATGTTTGATGACATGGATCAAAATTATGAGCGTTATGCCAAAGTTGACAGAATGATCCAAGAATCACTTGCTTGCTACAGAGAAATTTATAATGAAAAGAAAAAGCAAACTGTGCAGTCTAAATTGGACATCTATTTCAAGAAGTCCCCCAGTGCTGTCTCCTCACGCCCCACCAGTGCTGCCTCTTCACTCCCTCAAGATGATCCAATACCTTCAACCAGCAAGTTACCCCTGTACATAAACCTGTCTGAAGAAAGCAACATTGATGACCCACCCAGCCCTGTCTCCTCTTCTGCTTCTTCCAATTAATATACCGTATATCACGGCCTATAAGACGAAATTTGAACATTAAAAAAATCTGCCCAAAGTTAGGGGGTCGTCTAAACCACCAAGTTTAAAATTCTTACCTCTTAAATATTGTGGTTTAGTGTGTCAAGAGTGGTGATGAAAACATCGTAAGCCACTCACAAGGTCTTACCACTAATTATTTTATACTGAAACTTACGTTTGGCAAGCTGGATTCAAATTAAGATTACCGGTATATTAAAATAATAAAAATGTATTATAAACCTGTCTAACATACCGTAAAAGAGATTTATACCCCTGTAATAAACACAGCTATCATCACACACCCCTCCCCACGCCCCCCCCCCCCCCCCCCCCCATTTGCCAGTGAGGAGACAAGAAAGGGAAAGTGACCGCGGGGCTATTTTTAGCCGTGGAGGTGGTCGGTAATGCATACCGGTATCGGTATATTTACTCATAATAATATTTATCTCCTATAAATAATTGATTTAAATTTTATTTTTTTACAAAGAATATTCAGTAAATGAGTGCATTAATTCTTGAAACTATCGACGGTTAATTACAGACGCTCAAGTGACGTCACTAGTGTTTACACTACACCAGCTGGTAACATTTGATGCCATTACTTGAAGTGAATTGGCCTTATTTTAAGTAACTAACTATAAATAAATACAAAAATTGAAAAAAAAGATCAAAACTGAGAAATAATATACTGTATGTATGTTGTGTTGTCAAAGTAAGAGGAACAATTGAAACTGCAATTGTGTAAATGAGGCAGAAAGTCAGGTCAGCAACCTGGGACTTGGTCACAATTTTCGTGATGCCATATGACAGCAGGGTCTACCATTAGACAACACATTATGCTTCCAATATCTTCCCAGGCGGTAGTACCTCCCTGTTTGGTAGCTGCCTACTACCTACACAATTTCTAGTAATATTAATTTGATACATGATAAATTAGACAAACTGAAAATAAACAGCAAATTTAATTACCAACACGCTTCCCATTGGCAGCTGTAAGAGGGGGAGATGGGCTATTTTTATAAATTAAAGAAAATAATTACAGTGTGTTTAATATATTACAGTATATTATAAATAACTAAATAAACAAATAATTCGGTAAATTTATTTCAAGTAAATGGAAAATAAGCAAACATGTTATTTACCAAGACGCGTCCCTCTGGCTCAGGGTGAGATGGAGGGGAGATAACAAGGCTATTTATAGCCCGTCTGAAGTGGCCAGTACCCAAATGCACCATAAATAATTCATTGAACATTCATTTTTTGTACATAGTATATATATATATATATATACAGTGACCCCTCGGTTAACGAACTCAATCCGTTCCAGAAGGTCGTTCGTTAACCGAAAAGTTCGTTAACCGAAACCATTGTTTCAATGGGTTTTTGGGTAATTGGTTCCAGCTCACCGAAAATTTCCTAAATTCAACAAAAATGGTAGAAAAGTTCACTTACTTTGAGGTGTATTTGTAGAAGGCTCCTGGATGATGATGATGATGATGGGATTTAGAATGGGGGTGGAGGAGAAGGAAGAAGAGAAGGCATTGGGGTGGAAGAGAAGTCACCCCATGGCGCCATTTCACCCATAAAATTTTAGCTCTCTTGGTGTAATTCAAGATTATTTTCTTTAAATCAACACTGCACTGCATTATATATTGTCAATATGTAAAATATATTTCAAAATGACCAATAATTTGCTTGGAAACACAGAAAAAAAGCATTTAGTTGAAGAGAGTCTCAAGCAAGATGTTACCTCCAGTGAAAACAGAGAGACTAACGCCTGTTTGCTGTGTTAAGAGGCTGGATGTCGCGCATTAAACTAGTCACTTTACCTTCAATTATGTTCAATAATTGTTAAAATGACTA